>UXSR01000051.1:0-108271 GCA_900604375.1 Mesocestoides corti
ATGCTCAGTTATGAGTGCCACGTGACTGCTTATTGCATGGCGAAGGTGTGCGCTAATGTGACGTAAAAAGTACATTCATGGGGGTCTACATGTCCTTTCGCCGTGTCGTCGCTTAAGGCGTGTGTTTGTGTAGGCAAGTGACGGTTTGGGTGGGGCTGTGTGCGTACACACATGTGTGTTTCACCCCTCCAACCGTTATAACCTTGAAGATGGCCGTCAACCCAATCAGCATCCAGCCAAAATGTTAGTCTTTTGTCGCGTTAACAAGCCCTCACGTCCTGCGACACTTTATCACGCTGCCTTTAAGCCAAGATCTTACAAAAACGTTGCATTGATCCCACACGGGACCTCTTGCGTTCGAAGGGTCAATTTGCAGACCTCCCTGTGTCTGAGTTTACTGTTCTCGCCTCATTGGTTGTTGTGTCCCTCCCTCAGCCCACTACCAGCGTTCACCCACGCTGTTGGTGGGTAAAACGAAGACCATCGGCATTGTGTTGCTTTGTTTTGTCGTGGCACGGTCCATGAGTAATTTTTTATTCGGTTTCGCCGATGCACCACTCTCCCCCACCCACCCACCTTTAGGTCTGAGAGCAAGACACGCCGTGGTCTGTCTTTGTTTGCTGTTCTGGGCGGTGGTCATCAGTGGCACTAGCTAGCTAACCTCTCGCCGTAGCTAAACCACCTGTGTTTCCCGCCTTTCCTCGCCCCAGAAATGCCCAAGAAGCTATCTGACCCCAACCTGTCCGATGTGTCGCTTCCCTTGGGGATTGGTGTCTACAGTGTGGCGTCGTTGCCGCCTCTTGGAGCTGCTATCTACGGTCAGCTTGTCACTCTGGATCAGCTCTCCCAACTCGGTCACCAACGAAAACAGCAGCAGCAGCAGACCACAACGAAGCTCCCCTCGGCCGCCACCTCCGCAGTCACCACCATGCCCTCGCCCCCGCTCACGCCCACCTCGTCCACGTGCTCGGCCAGCAATGTGATGTCCGCCTCGGCCTACGCCAACCTCGACCCCTCCTACTCCCTGAAGAACAAGACGGTCAAGGCGTCGCAATCCATGGAGGTCGAGGCGATGGATTTGGGGAGTTCAGGCGGGTCTGGCGGTAGTCCCGCGTCATCGTCCAAGGCCGGAGGCGCCAACAACACGTACAGCTACCCCACCTTCCCGTACACCACAACTACCGCAGCTGTTGCTACCTCCACTGCCACATCCACCGCCACATCCACCACAACTGAGCCCCTACAACCCCTTGTCTTTCGCCGACCCTCCCACCAGGGCCAACGAATGCTCTTGCGAATGTCGGTGCGGCTCATCCAAACCTACGAAACCATCAATGAGGTGAGTTTGGCGGGGCTTTCGTGCCTCATGCGGTCACATCATCGTTCGTCACCGATCACCAGACAGGTTCGTGTGTGGCTGTCATGACAACTCACCACCGCACAACAGTATTCTAATTGATGGTGTTCTGTTGGTCCTGTGTGTGCGTTTGTGTGTGAAATCAATTCGTCCGAGCTTTTTTATGATATATGACGCGGAATTGCAAATGCCCACTGTCGGGTTATTTGCATAATCTCAGTTGCACGCTATCCATTGCCTTCTTCTTCTTCGGTTAATTCACCGCTATTGCACTGTGGTTGCTGCTGCAGTCGCTCTTGGACAGGGGTCTTGCATCGGATTTGAGGGAGGTGGCGTCTATTTCTTGTTTTGCCAGTAACGGGCTGCTTTCCTTCGTGTTATTACGCCGATGTAGGTCTACTTTCGCAAGAAACGACGAAGAGACCAGGCCTGCGAGGAGAACATGCTGAAACGGGACCGGAAGGGTACAACCGCTGTGGGAGGAGGCGGCGGCGGCGGCGTCGGCGGTGGACAGACTGCGGAGGCCTCGAGCCTGGCGAACGTGGCGCCAGCCGCCCCAGGGCACTGCTGCGGTCCCACTCTGGCACCCACCACCTCCTCATCCGCCCGCTCATGCTGCCAACTCCATCACGGCGCCTCCGCGCGAATCGGGAACGGCGCCAACGGCGGAGTATGGGCCGCCTCCTCCTCCTCCTCCTCTCAACAACCGCACCTCTACGACGTCGGTGAGTTCGGTAGCGGATAAAGTCCCCAAAAGTCACTCCCTCATTATTATAAGCGGAGCTTGTCCCCTGTGCTGGAGTTGTAGTCGCATTGTTTTGACAAGCGCTGGCCAAATCCCACCTAATTGTGCTCAATTGATGTACTCCCATTCTCGTGGCTTCTATATGGATGCTTGGCGTTAGCGCGTGAATGCTGAAAAAAGCCATGTGTTGGTAATTATTGGAATAGGGTGTGTCTGTGTGTTTGAGAAGCCGAAAAGATGGCGGTTGGCCAGAAATTGCGTCCCTCGAACCCCATTGGTCAGCTCATTGGCAAGAAGTGGATGAGAAAGCGACGCGAGGCAAGTTGGAGGGAGGAGACGGAGGAAGGAAAAACTCGTGTCGAGTAATCCAATTACCTAATGTGCACGAGAGCACAAGTGAATGGCCCTAGTGTTCGTCCCGATCGCCAGGTCACTGATTGGCCAATGTGGTGAGGGTGTTGTTGTGATTGGTGGATGAGCTGTCGTTGTTGTTTGATTCAAATTGAATTATGATTCATGTGTTACTCACTACTATGTCTTGTGGTGTGAATCTAGCAAATGGTTTCGTCCTGAATTCGGCGTAAAGCGCAGCTCGAAATTAGTGACTATCAATTTCACTCAAATTTGCATCACTATTTCTTCAAATCGAATTCGCCAATATCGGTAAAAATTGATGCAGTTTGGTGGTGCACTGTCAAAGCTGGTCCCAGGGATCACTTTGTCGTGGCGGCGACTATTCACCGGAACCTGGTATCAAAATTTACCCCCCCCCGTCCCAGTTCTTAGACATTTGGGTGAACAATCTTTGAGCACCGTCTGTTACACCTCCTCGAATTGTTTTTCGATTTCCTGTCTTCAAGGCACTCGTCAGCAGATTCAACAAAAGCCCGTCAATCCTGCCGTGTCGTCGTCGTGTTCGACCGCTCTCACGCGGACAATTCCCACCGGTGGCGGCGGCAGCAGCAGCAGCACCAATCGCCTACTCCGCCACCAGACTAACGACTTCCTCAAAATCGGCAGTGTCTGGCTCGATCGATACGAAATCACCGATATGCGCGGCAAAGGCACTTTCGGCCAGGTACGTCGTATAACCAACCAACCAACTTGGGCCGGAATTATGTCCGAGCCCTGTTATAAAGGCGCGTAACTGCTTGGGGGTTAATCCAGCGCGCCCGCAAGCACGATGTTCTTTAGCAAAACATCACCACCACCACCACCGACGAACAGGCACCAAGACACGGCGGCTTTCCGTCGCAGGAACTGGGCCGTCGGCCTTTGAAGCGGCGCACCGCACCGCACCGCGTTTGTGTTGTGTTCGCGCGTGCCGCGGTCGACATGACTCACTACACAACAGCTCCCTCTCCGCGCGCGCGTGCGTGCGTGCGTGTGTGCAGACACTCGCCTCCTTCTGCTGGGTTTCCTTTTCACTGCGCGCCCCTTTTCGGACACGCGCCGCGCGTTCGCGCTCGCCTTTTCATCACGGCCCGACCGCCGACACTGTTCCCACAAGCCATGTTCACAGCGCGAATCCCCATTCTAGATGCGCCGGTGGCCCTGTCATTAGTTCTCGGTTTGTGTGCGTGTTTGTCCGAACTCCGCATCGATTCGGCGACGGGTGCCACCTCCGCCAGGGAGCGTGTCGTTTTGTGCTACACGTGTCGGTTTTTGTTGTAGGTGTTTCGCGCGCATGACCGCAAGACCCACGAGGAGGTGGCGATAAAGGTGATCAAGAACCGTCGCCAGTTCCTCCAGCAGGCCGAGATTGAGATCAAACTCCTGCGGGAGATCGCCCACTTTCAGGAGAACGAACAGCGCGCCGCTGAGGTCGGAGCCAACTACGTCGGTGAGTGCGAGCAATCTGATTGGTCAAACCCCCCGCTTCCCCTCCTCTCCCCCCCTCCTCGAGTAATTCCGGTTCTGCTGTCGTCGTGTTTTGAAATCATACCAATGTCTGTTTCTCTACCACTGTGTGTGTGTGTATGTACGTATTTACGCGTCTGTAGAACTGCAGCAAACACGCACACACACACACACACACACATCAGACTGCTCGTAGACCCGATCCACTTGATAAACAACGCGTACCACCCATCCCGAGGTTGTGTGTGTGCGTGTTCGGCTTCTGTCTGTCTGTCAGACCACTTGATTCGCAGGCCACGGGTGCACGTGTCCGCTTCGTTTGCGGCCACCAGACCACCCTGGTGTAACCTGATCCTGCGACTTTGTTGTGTCACAAAGGCGCTCTCCGGTTCCCTCGGCGACCGCACAGCGGCTTCGTCGAAGTCTGCAGGAATGAGGGCTAGGCGAGTTCCCCACTAAACGTCGACGCCATTAGGTCGTAGGCATGGAAGTACGCTTTGGACGTAGTTTTTGTCGGGGAGCGTTGAAAGGTCCACTGAGCAGGTCCTTTTAGCATTACATCGCCTCAGTGAATCCACTCGGTGCGAAACCTCACGCCTTACACTCGCCACTCACACCCTACGTGCGTCCACGTTCGCCCAACTCGCGCTCCCCATTGGCTAGGTCGGTTTTGGTGTGCGTGCGTGTGCGTGTGCGTGTTTTATGTCTTTTTCGGCAAGCGCACGCATATTTCATTAGAACGCGTGTCCACAATGACCGTTGGCAATCACGACGATGTGGCGTGGTTGGATGGTACCCTCCTAAATGTGATTCGGCCGACTGAGGGTTCGTGTGTTCCAGTAGCCCTCGGCAACACTTCAAATTTGACCTACCACAGCCACGTGAGTTGGTTTCGGCGGTGATGCCACGAAAAAACGAGCCTTTTCTGTTATCAACCAATAGTTGATGGCCCTTTAAATAATCCCGCTTTCAAATTCTACAACCGGCGACGGTTTTCGTCTGAAGTCTCGCTAGTTGTGAAATCTCAATTGTTGATTAGCCCTGTTAAACAGCCTGCTAGCAATATGCCACTAGTTGTTGGTGCACATTCCTTCCTCGGTGGTGATGACACAGGCTGTTTGGGTTACGCGCGAAATGTCATTCGGTGTAGAGGCCAGGCTTTTTACCTACACGGTCAAAGCAACCAGGGCGCGTTTTGGGCTATTGTTGTTGTTGTTGTTGTTGTCTGGACACGCAGTGGAGCGCACGCATCACGAAAATCTGTGGTTTTGAAGTGACGTTCACTGAATCCGTGGCAAACTAGTGCAGATTCTGGTCGAAATGAAGCATATTGTGCGAATCCAATGTTGGTGGAAGAGTAGTCAGGCCGACTGTTGCGACATGCTGGACCTAGGCTGTTGAGCAGCACTGCAATCAGTTGGTGTGTTGCAGACTGACGTATTTCCGATGTGACGAGGACACGGCACAGAATGCCCGTAGTTGCCTTAAGTCGTGGAGGAGCGGTGACCGTCTTTGTGTGGTGTATGAATCGTGAGTTGTTGAGCAATCTGGACACGATGGACACTGCCTCTGTGCCCCGCTACCCAACACTGTCACCAATTTATCTCCAGTCGTCGAGGCTGATGCGCTTCGTGTGTGGAATTATGCTCAGTTATGAGTGCCACGTGACTGCTTATTGCATGGCGAAGGTGTGCGCTAATGTGACGTAAAAAGTACATTCATGAGTGTCTAGATGTCCCTTCACCGTGTCGTTGCTTAAGGCGTGGTTTTTTTCTGATTGAACGCCTCAAATTTCCAGAGCCCAGCGCTTCCAAAATGTGCCAGCACATCGACACCTGCTCTTCACTATTTTATATCTCCCCCTATTTGCTTCTTCTCAAAAAAATCGCATCACACACGTTCTGTGTTCCCGCCTAATCGTTTTCGCGCAATTACGACATCGCGCACACTCCCCAGTGGGTGATTTTTTCCATGGAAAATTTTCAAGTGAGGTCCTATTTGTGTACGGGCCATCACAAAGCGTGTTGTGTTTCGTTGTTGTTAGTTAGCTTGCAACTCAGAAATAAACTACCGAACAAAACAGCCTGCACCAATGTTAGACACACCCCATCACGTGAGCCTGGTGGCCACTCGCATTGCCACGTAATGCGCGCCTAGAAATTAGTTTTAGTTGCTGTCGTCAGTGTACACGATGTGTCAGGTTGTCAAATCAATTGGCCACAATCGCGTTGTACGTGTGTAGTGCGTGGTAACTAGGCTCTAGAGCTACAAGATTTTGGATACTGGTAAGGTCGTTTGGCGCAAAAGCGTAATGCCAAACCCCGGACAAATTTCAATCGATATGGTGCCACTAACGTCGCTTCTACATCAGTGCTTGGAGTTAGCGGAAAGCGCCATGTGTTGGTAATTAGTGGAATGAGGGTGTGTGTGTGTGTGTGCGTATTTGAGAAGCCGAAAAGATGACGGTTGGCCAGAAATTGCGTCCCTCGAACCCCATTGGTCAGCTCGTTGGCAAGAAGTGGATGAGAAAGCGACGCGAGGCAAGTTGGAGGGAGGAGACGGAGGAGGGAAAAACTCGTGTCGAGTAATCCAATTACCTAATGTGCGCAAGTGCATAGGTGAATGGCCCTAGTGTTCGTCCCGATCGTCAGATCGCTGATTGGCCAATGCGGTGAGGGTGTTGTTGTGATTGGTGGATGAGCTGTCGTTGTTGTTTGATTCAAATTGAATTATGATTCATGTGTTACTCACTACTGTGTTTTGTGGTGTGTTGTTTGTGTGGCTTAATGATCATCAGTTTCATTCATGTGATGTTTGAGTTCATTGTGTTGCTCATTCGCTGCCCCCCTTCAAGTTTATTTCATGCCCCAAACGTTGCAATCACGAACACTCGATTAGCTCACCTTAATGCTGCCATCACGTGCTGCCATTTACAAACGCATGTCATTTTACGGCGGTTTTATTGATATGCGAATTTCGTGTGTGTGTGTGTGTGTGTGTGCGTGCACGGCTTTACGTGTGTTCATATTTCACACTTTATTGCCGCCTGTGTGTTCGTTTTCGCTCATCTGCTGCGTGTGTGGAAAATTCTCCAGTAAATTTGCATCATCCTGATGCGCAACTTGCCCTCCCCTCCCCCCGTCGCAACCTTTTGTCGCATTTTCTAGTGAACCTGAAGGGCTACTTCACGTACCAGGGCCACTGGTGCCTGGTGTTCGAGCTCCTCTCCTACAACCTCTACGAGTTGCTGACGTACACACACTACCGCGGCGTCTCCCTGCACCTCACGCTCAAGTTCGCGCGGCAGCTGTGCGCGGCGCTCGTCTTTCTCTCCCGGCCCGACGTCCGCGTGATGCACTGCGACCTCAAGCCCGAGAACATCCTCCTCGTGACGCCCAAGCGCTCCGACATCAAGGTCATTGACTTTGGCAGCTCCTGTCACGTCAGCGAGAACGTCCACCAGTACATTCAATCCCGGTTCTATCGGTGAGCCGCCCCCCGCCCCCTCCAGACCCACCCCTGCTTGGATGTCGCTTGTCGTCACCATGCGCCGCATTCCACTCTCTTGCTATCTGCTTCTTCTTCTATTTCAGAGCACCCGAGGTCCTGCTGAATCTGGACTACGGCCTGGGCATCGACATGTGGTCTCTTGGCTGTATCCTCGTGGAGATGCACACCGGTGAACCCCTCTTCTCCGGCTCCAACGAGGTAAGCGCTTGTTGTGGGCCCCAGCATGTGGTCGTGAACCACGCCGGGGCCACGGAATTAACCCCGGTCCGATTACGCTTGCCTGATACCCGTGATGAAGAAAAAGATCGGCGAGGACGTGGACACAACCGTTTACTTCAGAGCTCAACCTCGTTGGTGTCGTGTGTATTTATACCTCGGATGTGTGAGTCATACATGCGCTAACATCGGGACCAATGTGTGGGGATAATCCAAGATAAATATCCGTGCGAATGAGGCGGAAGTTGAGGATCCGCGCGGCCGGATCAAGGGGTGTGAATAAACGCGATTCACAACACGCTCTTGGAACTCGTTGCACGTGGTTAGCATTCGCTAGTTTCCACAATTGCTCATTTTGGAATTGTTGGACTTGTTGTGGTGCTTCAGCGAGTGCCTCCTCAAGTTGCCGTGTTGAGTTTCCACGCCAGGTTGTCCGGCAATTATTGACGCAGTTGCAAAAAAGAGGAGGCATTTCTCCCACGAAACTAGCGGCAGCGGTGGCCTAAGTATAGCGTACGCACACACACACACACACACACACTCGCAGGCGAAATGTGTGTGCGTGTGCGTGTGTTATTTCAAGCCCGCCTAACTCGCCTTGCGTCAGTATTTATAGAATCGCCTACCCTCGCTGTGTCTTAGCGTGTGCGCGCTCGCGCGCAACGCTTGCTGGTCGGCTTTGATCTGCCACTGCCTCTAACCGCGGCTTTTCCTGTGCCTCTGTGTTCCCCTTTTTTGCCTTCCCAACCCGTCGATTTTCCGAGCAAAGTCTCAGCTTGGCGTGGAAGGCGTCGCCAGCATATGCGACATTGTCGGGCCGCAGATCGTTCCCACCCCAACCCCCCCCCTATATCTCCTCTTTTTTGTCCCTAGCTGGAGCAACTGCTTCAAATTGTCGAGGTTCTTGGTCTGCCACCCCTATGGATGCTGGAGAAGAGTCCGAAGCTGGAACACTTCTTCGAGCGTGTTACCGATCCTGCCGCCGCGCCCGCGTCGTCGACAACTCCGCAGCAATCACAACAACAACAGCAGGAGCGAATGGACGCGTCATCGGCGTCCGCCTCGTCCATCTCCTCCTCCTCCTCGTCTTCTGGATCGTCCTCGCCTTCCTCCGCTTTCGCCAAAACCTGCTTCACCGTCCGTGGCGCCGTCTACCGACCGCGAAGGATATTTACCAAGGGAAACACAACCTCGAAAGTGGGTTTAACTATCTGCCTAGTTTTCTGCGTGCTTAGACACACACCATCCAATCGTTGTTCTCCTCTTGTAGTGTCGATTTCTGGGCCCGCATACGCGTCCACTGAGGGAGGTTGTGGGCCGGGACACCGGTGGTCCGTTGGGACGACGGATCAATGAAGACGGCCACGCACCCGAGGACTACGATAAGTTCATTGACCTCGTGCAGAAAATGCTCATCTACGATCCCCGGCATCGGATCAAGCCCGACGAGGCGCTTGCGCATCGCTTCTTTGAGCGCAAACCGACGAATACCAGCTCCTCCTCCGCCGCCGCCGCCTCCTCCGTTCCTGCTCCTGTTTCCACCGAGGGTACGCCATTTTCTCGCTCAACCAATGTCTTCTTAGATGTTAACGACCTCACTTTCTATTGGTGAATTTCAAGTCCGCGGTGGCGGGGCTATATCGGCGGTTGTATGTTCGTTTGTAGGAGGTCACCAAGTCCCAGCCCCTCCGCAGCCGGTTCCCGCGGTCGCGTCGATAGTGGGGAAGCCTCTGCCACGCGACGGTCGGTTCCCCGCGCCCGGTGACGAGGTGCCCGCGAGCGTCACGGCTGCTGCACCCTCCAGTCCGGCGTACCTCACTTTCGCGCCAAACCAATCACAGCAATCTGCTCCACACTTCTAGGGTGCACTTTCCACGCCCTGCCGCCCCCCCCCAAGTGTATCCTACCTCCTCCTCCTACACCCTCGCTTGCAATGCACACGTAACTCGGCAGCCATGCGTGTGAACCGGGGTCTGCAAGTAACGCCTTGCGAGTGCCCATCAAATCACACACACACGCGCACGCACACACACATAATTCATCCAAATCGTCCCCCCCCCACACACACACACATCCCCACGCGCCCCACCAACTCCGTTCGACAGCTAGGCAGCCAGATGATGACGATAATGCTACTAACAATGATGATATTAACGATGATAATGACGATGATGATGACCGTGCAAATACCCCTGCATCCGATGTGAAACAAACAATTGTGTCTTTCTTTCGCTACAACTACCCTCGCCCTTGCTTCACCCTCTCCCCCAGCCCCCTCCACTGTACATAGGCAAAACGGTGAACCAGTGCGGACACAACATTATTATTATTATTATTACCACAGCCCCTACTTTATTGCGCCATTGCTCGATGCGTACATATATACATATGTTTATACACATATTTATTTTTCCCGACGTACAAACTAGGACATACACGCACGCACACACACACTGCGTGCACCTCTTGCTGAATGACTAATGAGAAGGCGAGAGTGGCGATGATTTGGTTCGTCTGTCTTTTCAGTCTCCCCCTCCCCTCCCCCCGCCCCCTCCCCTATGCGTCCACCACGTGTGGATTCAGTTGTACAAAATGAGGTCTCCTAACGCCGCCCAATTTTAGCCAGTCCGGATGCGATCTAATTTGCGAAAAGAGGTGTTGTGGAGGCGGTGGTGAGGGGTGGGGGGTGTCCCCTGGCCGCCCCCCCTCTCTGCCACCGTCTTTCACCGTCCTACCCCCCTCTTTTGTCTGCCTCACGCACTCCCTGTCTTACCCCCTTTTTTCTCTCTCTCTCGTGAATGTGCGCCAATAATAATAAATATATTCCGGCGAGGAGACGGGTTTTCAGCAAACCGACCTCTTAGACACTGTGTCGGCTGGTCCTTCTTTTTCAGCTGTCTCCGATAGTGGCGTAGCAGTGGCGTTAGCATCAGCGCGACGTCAGTTTTGTGTGGGGTGACACGAGCGTCAGTGGGCTGCCCCTTGGGGACTAACTAATCGGTCGTGTCTCCCACAAGCCCTATTTCAGTTTAACGATCGTCTGTTGTAGGTGGGCAAGATAGAAACTTGTCTTCCACACTGAGGCGTGTTTTCAGCCGTTAGTCGGGACTCCAGCAGCATTTAGGTGTCTCGGACGTTCATGGCCACAATTTAACCGAATAACTGGGCCAATTACACCCCCAACGACGACTTGGTGATTATCTTTGTGGTCGAGTTAGATACTCGTGTGATTTTTGGGCTGAATCGGCGTTTTTCTTGTAGATTCACTGGGGTGTTTACGGAAGTATCAGTTGTCAGTGATAACGGCAGCAAAGGCATGGGAATACTGTCGGTGGTTTTGCTTTATTAACCGTCTATATATACGTGCATGGAAAGACCCACGCTGGCAGTATTTATTCTACGTCGGCGGTGAGGCTGTGCGTTGTGTGGTTGCAAACACATCTTTTCGTAGTAGCACACACACACACACAATCTCCACGACTTGTACAAATAAAATTAAAGTGCACAGACCAATCAACGAGCGTCTGACGTGTAAAGGCTGAATCGGAAGGATAATGGGAATCTGGGCTTTTTTTTATCATAATGGCGGCGCTAAAGACATTTGTTCGTACGAACGCGGTGACTGGGATTATCGGTGGTCGACGAAAATAGCAAACAACATGGGCATAAATTAGACCCACACGCGCTTGCTACATGCTTGAAACAGAACAAGTTTAGAAACGGCCAATACAACCGACTGGTTAGGATTTAAACACGCCGCCGCTAGTTGCTGGAGTTCAAACGAACAAACAAACACGAGTTACGTAGAGAGGGCTATTATTGGTTATTATGGCTCCAGACCAGATCTTACGTGGTCACTACGTGTTCGAAACGTTGTAAGTTCAAAAACAATCGATACAACTGATTCAGACTTGCCGCCATTGGTGATTGGAGTGCAGTCAAACAAATGTGGGTTGCATGAAGTCGATCGTGATTGGTCGTGGAGGCTCTCAAGTAGGCCTTAAAAGGTCGACTTAGTCCTGCTACCGTTTACCGCTGAAATTTCAAAGGAAATCGATAAAACTGAGCAGGGCGCCACGGCGGTTCGTTATAATTCAAATCTCGCGCCGCTGATGCCCGGGGTACAAACAAACAAATAAACGGGAGTAAAACGATCTTACACAGTCAAGTTGATCTTAACAGTATTTGGATCATCGTGATTAGCTGACGTTTCACCCTCTGTCTGCATCAAAAACCGACCATGTGTGAAAACAGCACATACTTTTCTCACAGTGCCGATTTCGCACGACAACAACAGGCAAGAACGCCAACGCATAAACAATTGGTCGAGTGTCGTTTCAGAGCGAGGCCAAGGTCGCCAAATTGCCAACTTCGTCAGCTAAACAGTGCCGATTGCTGTTTGTCTGCATTGTGCAAAAACCACCGTGTTTTGTATTAATCTACTGCCACCTCACGTCTGCCACGTGCTCCTAATTCAATCATCCACGCGTGTGTCTGCGAGGAACCAGAAAAACGTCTGTTTTTCAAGTACCGTTTATCGATTTTCTATTGCTGCGTGTTGTGCTCCTGTCACGCAGCGTTCTGGGTGAGCTAGCAAACCAACCAGCCCAGAATTAATGAAATTTCACGAGGAGAAAAAAACCAAGATGCTAACAAAGGGGTGTACAGTGATTCCTGCGACGATAAGGCGTCCCCACCCTGCGGTGCACGCACACTTTTTATCGGCTTAAAGAAAAAGGATTTGGGCGCTTTTTGAATGCAAAAACCGCCCAATGAGCACGAGGCGTTTGCCAAAAGGCGGTGTATTCTGCCCACATGCACACACACACACACCTAAATTTGCAGCAACAGGCTACCGCTAAGTTATCGTGCATTCTCGAAGGACCTGAGTATGGCTACCGGCTGGATAAATCGACGCCCGTTTCCTAGCACTCACTTGCGCTGAAAAGAGCTAGCTGCTAAGGCAGACAAAGCTAAACTGGTGAACACACACATTTATTTTACAAAACACAGTCCTGATAAAACCGTTTTAAAAAAATGTGCATTGCCTAATTCAACGTATTCAATCCGAATCTCTCGGCACGTTTGCGCAGTACTTCAGGATCCGTCGAAATGGCACCTGAAGTGGGCTTAGTGGGGAGACCGAAGCGGGCTGCTCTTTGTGCCTTCTTTTCGCTCTCGTCGTCTGTCGCAGCAGAAACTGGGCCGAACTTTTCAAGCCGTCGGCGTTTGCGCTCCTCCATCTCCTCTACGGACGACTACGGAAGCAAATATTTCGTACAAACATAACTACTTACACGAATACAGTAGCAAGAAAAAAAACATCAGACTTACAGACTTGGTTCCGTTTGCGGAATTAGTTACGGCAGACTCGCCGAATCTGGCTGCTCGCGCCTGAAGTCGTTCAGCGTGAGATTTGGGGTTGGGATTAACTGGAAGGCCAAATCGTCGAGCCCTCTCCAGCTTCTTTTCTTCATCCAATACCCGGCCGTTTGGATTGGACGAACCTCCAGAAGGTCGTTTTCTATGTGTCGCCACCTTGAAGGATACAATTAGGAAATTAGTCTGCTGCCAGTCAGTGAGGATTAACGGTAGATTTGAATGACATCACGATGAGAAAGAATGACACAAATATCAGCTGGATGAGACGAGAAGACTTTACAAAGGCAGATTGAATTTTTGAGGCTACCATTAACGTCTTTACGACTGCCAATGGTCGACATGGGCAACGTTTTTGGATTGAAAAAACTAGAATGGGTACAGAGAAACGGTTTCCAAATTTGACTGGGGCGATTATAGCCAACACAGGCACACTTTCCAAACAACATATTTAGTTTGTGATTCAATCAAATAAGAGAAACTAGAAGGCAAAAGATACTGGAAGTTCGCCGCGGTTTAAGGCATACTGGAGGCACAAAATTTGAGATACAGGACAAGAATCCATGGGATATACAGACCTCGTCTTGAGTTGCCTTGGGAGCAACGACAGGCACAGGTGGGTCTGTGGACGGCTTATTGTTTTGGTCCTCGTCAACGGCCGCCACCTTGGCTGGACTGGATCCCTTAATGGAATCAGGCATGGCCGCACGTTTTCCACCCTGTTGCGGCTTCGCACAGAGAGTAACGCCCACTTCATCTTCGTCTTCCGCGGCAATGTCCTCGTCTAGGGAGCCAGCGGCCAAACCAGTTGGTGCCTCATCAACGTCGCTGTCATTATCGAGAAGCTCAGCCTCCTCGTCTGGTTGTACAGTGACAAGAGGTTTCTCAGCTTGTAAATTTAAAAAAAAAAGAAAAACATTTAAATCACCAAAAACGCGTAACAACGCAGGTCGTCTGTGTCAGCACAAGAGTTAAGATGCGAGAGTTAAAACACAACCCGGTGTGGGAAACAACAAATTTAAACTTCCACCAATAACGCAACCAATGCAAGGAACCTACCATCGTGGCAGAGAATGCGGTCGACTAGTTCCTGTTTTGAACCAGAGGTGGACAGAGCTAAGTCGGCACACATTTTTTTAAGCTCGACCAGCTAAAATGAAAAAGTGGAGGTAAGTACATTGACAGTAAAAATTATCTAAATGCCGTGCTATAACGTCATCAATAGAACGTAAAACATTCCGCATTTACTAAGTCAACAAAAATGCATGCCTTGTCAACTTTGTCCATGTGTGCTAGAAAATCGAACATTACTCAAAAGTAAAATGAAGTCAAGACTTTTTGCAATAAAAATAACGCAAGCCAAAAACTCACAAAAAAACATTAAAATTACACAAGAACTAGCAAAAGAAGTTGTTCAAACTCGCACAATTAGAACAAATGCATGTCAACATGAAAATAGACAAACTGGTATTACAAATCCATTCTTTAAACAGACACATAAGAAACCACGACATAAAAAACCACGTTAACGTCACAAAATGCACAACTATACCTTCATTTTTTTCAATCCGGCTTCAGATTTGGACGACATGACTACTGACTAACAGGGTTACTTAAACAAGTAAAGTAATTGGCTAAGTATATAACTCATTCTGTTATCTAATTGGATGCAATGATAAATGTTCAATTGTAAAGCATTTAAAGGTAATTTGGTGGTTTTAAAGAATTTTGACATTCAAAAAGACTGAAGCAGGCCTACGTCAATACAAGCATTTTATACAAGGAAATGGTTTCGTTGCCTTCTGTTCCATCTAGAAAAATAGAACAATTATATCGTTGTATTATGGTAAAAATAATTGAACTGACCTTAAAAATGACCACGTTTCTTTGCTGTTCAGGGCAAGATACCACTTGATATATCATAAAATTCTCATTGTTATAGGGCCAAGAATCAAAGCTGAATGTAAAAAATCTACGTCCGAACATATTCCTAAAAGTCACTGTCTCTTTTAATGCAGAGAAATCGAAGTAAATTTTAAGAAATTGTGTTGCTCTATAGCATGTGATAATTTTTCGTGTTTAATATGTTTAAGCAGCGTGTGTTAAAGTATAAAATGATATTCGAACAGCAGGCGAAAAATGCAAATTTTTTAAAATCATTGTGGATTCCAATATTATATCATCAAACCATTTTTGTTGCCAGTAAACCTCGCAAACGGCCTAAAAAAGACTGATGAATATACCTATGTACTAATATCATTTTTCATTCGATATTTTTAATGATCTCCACTTTCAATTTCTGTATCAGTAAAGCGTTGTGTTTTGAGCAGGCATTGACTAAATGCACTTTGTTTGCTTTTAGAAACTATCACATCACGTAAAACCTCAGAGCGTTATTAAAATTCCTATTTGGAGTCTTTTTAGTCGCTGACTAAAAAAATTTTCAAGGCTAATTTTTTGAGTCTAAACTGCATCCTCTCACTCCCAATTTACACATTTTCACCTTTCTTCAAAATAGTAGATGAATCCCTCTTTAGATCGTTAGGGATATATCAATGTAGCTTAATTCCACCAATAATGATTCAAAACCCATAATACGGCACCAACCGTAATCTCCCGTCAGTTCGGAAATTTATCATCCCAAAGACCATTTCAACGAACAGATCTACCAATACCACCACAAAAACCACCATGCTGCGACAATTTTACTATGTGAACAGGTGCTTAAAGACATAAAAATAAGCAAAGCCTTTGCGAGATTAATCACAGGGCGCTTTTGAGACGTGAGTAGTTGTAGTAGTACTCTACTGTTCGGACTGTGGACATCCACTAAAGACGGGATCGAGGCCACGTTGAAGGAACATAGCATGAATTGCCTGCAGACACTTCCGAAGAGCGTCGGCAAATCGTTCCACGTCGAGATGAAGCTGGGCCAGTGCTTCAGGCGGTGGTGTCAGCTGGTCGGCTTGTGATTCGTCGATCAATAGGAGGGCATTGTGGATGCGCTCAAAAGTCGGGACAGCTTTCAGGATAACCTAAATTGATCGAAAACCTCGTTACAACGTTGTCTGAGCAAATCACCATCCAATCAGATCTCAGATACGCCAGCAGAACCAATGGCTTATTGGTAGCCTGGCTGCAGCCTTAATTTGTTATCTCTGTCATCCTATTGGTTGAATTCGCTTTGCCTACTCCTATTGGTTAATTAGTTTAATTAACATGGAAAATAAAACGAATCAGTGTCAGACAGAGAAGCGACAATCTAATGTATTTACCACACCCAACTTCGATCAAGCTACAGCCAATGAACCGGAAATTCAATAAACGACAAAGATGTAGCGTCAACTGCTCACCGTTGCGGTCCCACGGACGGACCAATCATGGAACTCACGAAGAGTCCTTGTGTACGCCTCTGTGGCCACTTGTTCAACAAAGGCGTTAGTGTTTGTGTTGGTGCGTAAAGCTGTGGTGTCCTGGTACAGCAGGGAAAGGAATTCAGCCGAGAAATTCAGAGCCCTTTAAAGGGAACACAAAAGAAAACACAGCAGTCGGTTAGTCAGCAACCGTCCACAACACAGAATCGACAATCCTTCCCTTACACACCCTCTGCCCACCAACACACACCAATGGCCTTGAGCGAAACTCCGCTTCCTATTAGGGGGGCCAAAAAATTAACCAATGAGAAGAGCCCAAGCCCTCACCGAGCAAGCCATAGCAGAGCCAGGTACGCCGACCCACTGACTCGGCACTGTTTGGATCGTTGCTCGGCGTCAACGATGTCCGCCAGGGTGATGCTCAGCGATTTTTCCCGAACGTCGACGCCACCTGCGTCTGCACTGGAGGCCAAATTCTTCACCGCCAATTCCAGACGCACGACGTTGCCGAGCATGTCTGCGTAGACCGTCTGCAGGCAGCCAAGTCGTGTGAGAATGGGGTTGCCCATTTTGTCGCAGGAGGCCAGAGATCCGAAGAATTTGAGCAAGGACCGTGTGCAGGCAAGGAACTCGACTGCGGATGTCGTCTGGGAGAGTACAAGGTCTTCGAAGCTAAATAAGGGCAGCAAATATCGTAATCTCACACTTCACTACAAACATTTTTTCAATAGTAGTGACTTCCCATCAGACCTCACTACTGACATTTTATTAGTAGTGAAGAATTTATAAAAAAGAACGACTATTCACGGAATTGAACCATAACATAATGGAAACAAAAAACGAACTACAAATAGCGCATTTATGGCAACTAACTTGAGCCAATCTGGATGGCAATATCAGGGAATCAACCAACACGAAGGACTGTGGAAAGAACGTCTAATTCATTTCCATCACCAATAAACAACAACTATGAGCACAAGGATAGGAATAACACGGACAACACTTTTGACTCACGTCTTCAATACAGTCTATTAAGTCAACACATAGAACATTACTAGCACAGATTCTTGATTTGTGGTTTTATGTTAGTGAAATATCACGCAGGACAGTGCCATTAATGGTGGCAAGGAATTACAAAACAAACTACCTACTCACATGTCTTAAGTAGTCGATTACTTACCTAAATTCCATTGAGGAGAGGAATGTGGGGTGCAGGCGTGTGAGGCGCAGGCCACGCAGGTGATTGCTAAGTTGGGCCCTGCTGGTTTTCTGGGATCTGGGCTTTTCCGAGGTCGACACAGCCGTGGTCGCGATTTGTTCAATCAGTTTTGTCGTCTTGTCAGCGCTATCACTGAAAACATAAACCAACTTTAGAGCGTGCAAGTTAAAAGGGCGTAAAGGGAACTCAAAAGAGGTTGGTAGTAGTCACCTCGACGGTGATTCGGTGAACTCAGACGATGTCGGCGGCGGTGGACTGGCTCCAGACAGCGAGACACGGGGGCTGGCGTTAACGTCCATCGACTGGAGGCTCGGAGGCAGAGTCGAGGAGACACGACCGTTGAGCGGGCTGCCGACGGTGCTCGTGGTAGACAAGTGGTGCGACGATTTGTGTCGACCCGTGTTGAGCAGAAGTATAAGTTCATCTGCCGAGACAAGGAAGGTGTTGCAAGTGGCCTTCAGGGAGTTCACTGCTTCGATAATCTCCTGTTGGGAAAGGATCAACCGCATTTACGACACAGCCAATAATAACGGCTACTTTAACAGATAAGTAGCAATTATTTTATTAGATTCGGACGTGACAGCATGGCCTGTGTGTTGATGTAAATAGTCAGTTAACAAACCTTATTTTCCCCGGCCTTCGACTTGAGAGCCCCACAGATGCCATGGACTTGTTGAAAAAGGAGGTCCCGATTAATTCTTAATTCAGAGCGCTTGGCTTCGATTAATTTTTCAGCTTTCTCTGTAGAACGCAAAAGAAAAAAAACTAACAACTAAGCAATTAACTAAGGTCCTAATCCAATAAAACTGGGTTCACTTTCGAAAAAGTGCCTTTTAGCCAATGAAAAACAGGTCAGTAAGGTTTGCCATTTAAGCTGCGCGCGAAAATATGCTCAAGGTCAAGGAAAACCAATCAGGTTAGCCCGACTGCAGGCCTGATTTCCTAATACTCGAAAGTGCAGCCAAATGAACCAATAAAATTCGCATTGGTCGATCGACCTAGGAAGATTGGTCAAATTCGACAGCCAATAGAAACGCTCGACGAGAAGGGCAGTAAGGTGACAAAACAATGTCCACGATTGAGACGCAAATTTTAAAATTCCACAGAGTAGAGCCAGCGTTAGGCGTCAACAACGCTCCTTGGTGCAAACAGCGCGCGTATGATTCACCTCCTAACGAACACAATGCGCTAGGCTTAATTAATGCAAAGTGTATGCGCTAACGCACGCAGTTCTGCTGTGGGCCGCTTCAAGGCGCGCAAGTGAACGGGCGGCAGAGAAGACGGCTGGAATTTGCAAAAAATGTGTACTACTTACAAATCCATAGCGCTAGGCGTTAGCCAACAGCTAATTGGATTGTGAATGAGGTCGTAACCACGCTTTTCCCCAAAATTGCAAAAATAAGTTAAAAAGAGGTATTCGAAACGAAAAAAACACAAAAAACACGAAACGATGCATTCACACCTCACAAGAAACCCATTTTCTACAAATTCCGCCATTACTAGTCTCAGCTGCTGAACGACGTGTCACCAAAGCGGGCGGTTTAAATTTCGCGCGAAAAATTGGTTCAAGGTCAATAGGTGGCTTGTGAGCGTGTAAAGGTCATTTCAAAGAAGGGAACTCACGCATTTTTTGAAAATCGTCCACGTTCGTGATGCCAGCCTTGCAACTTCCGATGGCGACTATCCAACGCTGGCGCTCCTGCGATGTCGCCGCCTTCAGGTAGTACCTCTGCTCACCAGGAATCAAGATGTCAAACCTACACGCGTCGGTGGGATGCACTGCAAATTCAGGCAATGTGATTGGTTAGTTGAGTGTGCAGAGCGCTGATTGGTTGACGCGCCGGAGTCAAGCAAAATACGCCACATGTGTGATGCTTGTTGACGTGAACACACATTTGATGAAAATTTTCAGTTCTATGCTAAACTAAGACGAGATCTTGCAAAAAAGGGCGTTTTAATGAGTCCTTAAAGGCTCAATTCTACAGAACTGGACTGGACACAAAGACTTTTTTCTCATCTAACTTTGGTATAAAAAAAAACACTCATTAAAAACCCGCGCGTGGTTCACATGTTTTGCGTGCAAAAATCGTGAGAACTGGGATTCTGTGCTTGCACCAGCACGCCGTTTTAGTCACGTGACTTCTGAATCCGCACGAACAGGAGGCATTTCACCTACGTAGAGGAAGTGAATGATGATGATGATGATGATGATGATGGCTGACAACTGCTTGATAGATAAATGAAATCCCAACCGTCGCGTTATCCACACCTACCGTGAAATTTGTGTTACCTAAACATGCACGGTTGTGTGCCAAATGAAAGAATCAATGTGTGCCTGGCAATGCCAGCACACATTCACACAACATTCAGGGTCGCTCCCAAACAACGCGGTGACAGCGCTAATCTGCAATTTTAGCAACAGATCTCGATTCTGAAGGAACAGCAGTCCGCAGAACTACATGGGGTTTGTGTGGTGTGCGTGAACACGCAAAAAAGACCCAAAAACGAAACATCGAGAAGTTATACGCCTAACCGAATCAGCAAGAGGTTTTATTGTAAAGCACATGTAAAAGAGACTGCAATAATCGGGGCTGTGGAAAGGTGTGTCTGGTTTTGAGCCAATAACAGTTGTTTCACCTGAGCCTACAATGACGCCGATTCTCAAATGAGTGAAATTGTTTGTTTGTTTGTTAGGTTGCTTGCCTGCAGCTCCTCGTTTGAGGGTAGCTTTTAACGCGGAGAGGGCAGAATCCAACCATTTGACAGTTGAGAAAGGCCGACGCAATAGAATCGTCCTCAGTTTGTACACAAAGGCGATTTACTAGCAAACAACGACAATGATTCAAGCGCAAACGACAACAATAGACGAAAAAAGGGGGCGTTCTAGGTTGGGTTGTTTATAAGTCGTACATCAATTAAAGTCTGCATACAGCAGAACTTGTGGTGCTACAGTAGCACTTGCCACACCCTTGACATGAAAAGACAAGGCTGGTCATTGTGAATGGGAATTGACTTTTCGCAACACATTATGTAACTGCCTAGATAAAAACCTTGGCGGCGATGCAACGACAACCCCCAAAATTTTGCCATCAATGTGATGTCCGATAATTTGCCACCTACATGTTAGCGCTTTGAATCAACAGAAGAGACGTCAAGGTTTTTGTTAAATCACAGTAGAATGACTAAAAAAATCCAAAAAGATCTGGAATTTCGGACTTAGCCGACAGCAGCCAGATGCCTCGGATAGGAAGCAGGATAGAAATAAGAGGGAAAATCCAAAATTTCAAATCATCGCCCTGTAAAGACACTGATTGATGAAATGTCGGCGCGCGATGATTGGTCAATTGTGACCCCATCAATCACACTGAAAGTACATGAGATTGTTTTTGACTTGGCACTATACAGCACACAGCAGACAACGCGACTTGAGTGGCACAATGATAGTGAAAGTTTTAACACAACAGAAATTGATGCTTAAATGCCCCCGATCACGCGGAACTTGAAGTTATAACAGTAACTTGATTGTCTACCAACATGGAGAGCAGAAATGAAAGGTAATCGTCGCATACTACTCATGAAAACAAAATTTGAAGGCTACTCGAACATTACAAATTGGCTGATGAGGGGAAACTTCTTATGTTTCTTTTCACAGGACCTGAGCCCACAAAATTGATAAATAGCTTACTACGAAAGTATACGTATTGGCATAGTTACGCGAGTAGGACTAACTGCGCAAAAATGCCATCTTTGGGAACCAATAATTCGCATACACGGGAACCTGCCTGGTTTCGCATTACAAATCAACGTGTGCACCAGACCGCTATAGATTTTTGCCACTTTGCGTCACGTGCAAATCTCTAATGCTCACTTTAGAGATTTGCACGTGACGCAAAGCTACTTAGATGGAATGGCCAGAACGACCTGACTAAAGCTAGAATGTAGTTGTGACGACGATTTAGCAGACGACATCAAACTGCAACAACCACAAGGAAGCCATAGACGTGGTTTTCTGAAGTCAGATTTTTGCACACCGAAATGCATTAAAAAGGGGGGGAAATGGAGGCACGGAAAAAACGCACCACAGACTTCGCAAGCAGATACCGTGAAGGCCCCCTTACAGCCCGTGTCGACGTCAGATTCGGAGGCGTAGTAGGAGAGGATTCCCTTGCGTAGGGTGAAATACCTTTGCTGCCAGCCGTTGATGTAATTTGTCCACTTATACAACGGCCCATCCATCCGATGAACGTGGTTACGGAACAGAAAACGTGCTAAAATAAACCATAAAATATTCAGATAATGAAAAATTTATTCAGCAGTCAACAAAGAAAAAGTTGCAATGTCTAAAGAGTAAAAATAAAATGATACCATAGAAAATGAGCTTCGATTAGAGGACATTACAATGTATAGAAGATCAGACAACGAATTTTTGATACTTTTTTGTAAAAATGACCCTAGTAAACATTGCGTTTAAGTCTAGATGCTTTTTAAGCCAGTACCAAGGATTAAGGAATTAAAATAACATCATACAAAGTACAACTAAAAACGTTTGTCTTTCTTCTCGTGTCACAAATTCTCCTAATACAAAAAATCTGCATGGATCTAAAATCTTGTAAATCTTTTGAGAAGAAAATTTGCAAAACGGATAAAATATTACGACACTTTTTGCACGAATAATACAGATAACGGTGTGAGGGAAGGTGGATAAATGCAACCATTATTTATTCGTATTGCTTTATTACATAGTTTCCAGTAAAATGAAACAAAGTTATTAGCCCACAGCACACCATTTCACATGTATCACTCGCGGTATTTAACTCACAGCATAAACTACTAATTCGAAAAAAAGCAAGCCTTATTTATGCTGTTGCACATAACAACGTTACACATTAAAAAAGGTAGCTGATCGACGTTAATAAAAAAAATTGCATAATTTGTTTATACAATATTGTTGTTTTAAGACACACGGGACAATAATAAAATAACCAGAAGGCGCAAGCTGACGTTTCGGAAGTTTCTGCGCTGATTGGACACTTTGAACCCCCAACGAAGACAATTTTATTACGTCTCAGCGCAAACAAATCAGGTAACATGAGAACAAAAAACAACATTTTCATTATATTTTTCATAAGCACTAGTCTTTTTCTGGTTTTGACTAAAATTTACTGCTATTGCATGATTTCCTGTAATGATTTAAATTGCTTTAAAAAAGTGAAATGCGTCGAATTTTGCCGATTGAGAATAAATATTGTAGAGGTAGTATAGCTTTGCATATTTCATTAGCACCATGGTTTTTAAAATATGGCTGTTAGTATCTACAGGGTTTTATTGCGCGGATGCATGAAAGTTTCAAAATGGCGATCGGGATTTGAAATGATTATTGACAGGCATATTAGTAGATGCTTTTCTACTTATCAATGTCAAGTATTAACTATTTTTAGACTGTACTTAATAATTTTACAATAAGTTTTACCACGAAAATTAGTCATGGATCTTAAATTTAATGCCAGTTTCACTTAAAGCATACATATGCAACGGAAATCTGGTTGGAGTTTGTTAAGTTGCCATGTAGATTTGGGAGACAATATAACCTAATAAATGCTGTTAGTTGTATTCTTAAGGATTTAAAAGTGGTTCTTTTCATGTTGTGCAATGAATCTTAATTACTAATTAAATCGAACTATTGGGGAAAAAATACTCGGACCTTTCTGGGATGAGGCAACGTGGAACCCTAAAAATAAGTGTTTTGCCTGCATCCCTGTACAAATCAGGAAAGTCGCAAATACCTCAAAGTTTCACCTTCGTGTAGAGCAGTTTTCCATGTCCACCGAATTTGTTGAACTCATTTTCCGTAATTTCACATACTGCATATTGTATTCTGAATACGGCAGATCACTTAGACTAGTAGTCTTTTAAATCAAATGTTTTTAGTAAGAAAATTTGAAGTACAACACCGTGACAGTAATCTATGCTTATAGCGAATTTACTCGTGTACGTTTTCCGAACCACCAACTTTTTAGAAAGTTAACTTGTTTTTAATGATAAATAAGCATTCTCCTATGTCCTGGCTTTAATTATTATTGTGTGTACTGCAAACAAAACATCCCAAAATTAGAAAGGCCCAAATTTTCTGCCATTTCAATCAAGCGTAATAAACATTTCAGGGTATGGTATAGCACACTATCGGCTCAAGAGCTCTCAAAATGTTTATGATTATTGAACAAAATTTTAATTGTACAAGAAGGATCAATATTACAAAAGAGTGATTCCTTGAATACGGATTGTCAAACGTGCGTAGGACCATGTTCGAATTCATCACCTGAAAGAAAGTGAGCAGGCATATCGTAGTTCATCTCCATAAAGAACATTTTAAGTCTACCAAAAAAATGTTTGATTATTTGAAAAAATTAACTTGAGCGTGAATCCTGAAATGAACCTAGTCTCAAGTGAGGATCGAACTTAGAATCGCACTAAATATTTAGTTTGTTATTCATATTATGTCTGCTAAAATTTCGAATCAAATCTCTTTGGCTTGATGTTCCAATAATACAGAATGGAAAAAGCCGTTTTCAGTCACCATATTTGGCCTATAGTGTTACTTCGTGGCTGGAACGCCGTACGTGCTGCTTAACACGTCGCTATCGGCCTCCGTAGATGTGCCCACGTAGGATTGATCACAGTCCGAAGATGCATCGTCAGTGGTGTTGGTGGTAGTTGTCTTCAGCAATCGAGGCAGTTCAACAACCCTGCCCTTCACCTCCTCTTTCGACGCGACCTTCTTTGGTGCAGGCAGTTCAGCAAAATGCACAAACGTCTCCGTCTTTTCGGTGTCGGATCCTGAATCTAAACAGTCACAGCGTATTACTACTTACATTTATTCAGTAGTTACGATTTTGGCATGAATTTTCTCCAATTACGTAGCCAAAATCCAAATGATGAAAATATATTCGAACGCTTGATATGTACTTACAACATGCGATAAAGTTTTAAGGTGACACATCCGCGTACCTTCCACTTCAACGTGAGTGGTGTCAGGAGCCATCTTCTCAGCCGGATCTGTGTCATAGTCGCTGAAATACCTGCGAACTGTTGACTCCAATTCTCGCAGGTACGGAGCGTAGTTGGTGCTGTTAAAGAAGGCACGCGAACTGTCGAAGGGAGACTGAAGTGTTGCTGATGCGCCGTAGTTTGTAGGGTG
This sequence comes from Mesocestoides corti, assembly GCA_900604375.1. Taxonomy (NCBI): domain Eukaryota; kingdom Metazoa; phylum Platyhelminthes; class Cestoda; order Cyclophyllidea; family Mesocestoididae; genus Mesocestoides; species Mesocestoides corti. The sequence goes on from UXSR01000051.1 coordinate 24,856, forward strand.
CTTGATTAAGGGGAATGCCTCCGTTGTTGATGCACTCATTACTTCCTGGTTGTTGGTGAAGTTTCTGGGCTATACAATCGACTAGCAAAATTAATATCTACTTATGCCCATTTAAGTAGCCATCTAGTTTTAAAATACGCGGAGCGGATTTCGAGGTGGTAAAAATGTTGATTTGTAACTTGTAATAACTTACCTCTATAAAGGAGGAGTACATTGGGTAACTAGTGTCCGGCCGCTCCATATTTACTGTTGGTTTGCTGCTCCAATTCTGGAAAACAAAATTAAAATATGCGCTCTTACATACCCAAAAATAATCGGCATAATTTGTCAAAGTATAAAATTTGCCACGTTTAAACACCACGCATTTTAGAACTCAATGGGCAATTTAAACATGAGCACAAGTTGTTATTGATTAATGCGCGTTAGCGTTTGACCGATCAATCAATATTTATTGATCGGCCACTTCTGTCACTCGCTCTTCTAGCATTGCAAAAAATAGCAAAAATGAAGTAAAGAGACCCACGTTTTGCTGCCTCAGGAGACGAAATTCCTCCAAAAGCGAAATTTTTGGCGTTTGTGTCGATGAAATAATGGGAATAAGTGTGGTAGCTGACGTCGGAGTGTCACGTAATCTTCTGTTGGTCTCGACTGATGGCGTTGCATTCCAATTTGCCTTGAGGCGCACAGATTGATCTTGTGGAATCCATTTTGTTGATTTCAAAATATCATGCGACTCAGGCAATTCTTTGGAATTCTGTACAGATTAACAACGACTTAGTGACATCGCATTTAAATGTTTTACTAGTCTTGTATTTCTAAAGTCCTTATTTAAAAATATACCAATCGTGACTCCATTGTAACGTTCTGGGTTTCATTAAGTCGTTTTAAGTGAAGCGTTTTTTTTTCAAAATTGTTGGCAAATTAACCTTATCGGCTTGGACTTCCACTACTGTTCTGTCTTGGTGTAATTCATTGTCTTCTCCAACCGTTTCACCACTGCTTGAGTTCTGAAATAAGAAAGACAGATTTATCGATTTTTTTCAAGGTCGCGCAGCCTGAGTGCTTGGGCAAACTGTCACCCAATAGAAATGCAGATGTAGCCAGGGGTAGATTATTTTGAGATTAATATGTGGCTTTAAAAACTTAGATATAACATATCGGAAATCAATGAAAAACCTACCTTTGGTCGCTCAAAATTAAGCGCTTTAGTAAGGGTGTCATTGTCTGACATATCTTGCATCCGCAAATGACTCTTTTTGGGCTATAATTGCAAAAAATAAGTGCCATTACATTGATTTAGGATCAGCTGAGAAATTACTTGTTTTAATCGCTACCTGACACTCCAATTGTTCACGAATTGTAGCGGGTAAGGTGGTGTTCCATTCGTCCCTTTCAAGAACATCTATAATCCTTTCCCGCAGTTTCTAAAAAAATATATGAAATCGTTGTCGCAACATAGTAATTTTTAGCTGAAAACAATGAAGAATAATGAATCGAATTGATTTTTTAGAATTTTTACTTTTTTCAGTAATGGAGACAATTTGGACCGCAGTCCGATTAATTTTATCGGCAATGGTGAATCGAAAATTTTGCGAAGTAGCCTTTGACCAGTTTGCATATTCACATGGGCGTTATGTCTTTGTCTATCACTTATAAAACCCCCAGAAGACATATTTTACAGTCATCATATAGTAGACCGTGCGAAAATTAATCCTGGCACAACTTCAGCCAATCACTTTGCCCACAATTTGCAGTTCACTTAGTTGATTGGATAACGATCCACCAATCAATTTTGATACTGTACTTTCAGCCTTTCGCACAGTTAGTCGTGTGAAAAAAGTTTATGTCAATGCAAATAAAGAACTAACGGAGTTGTTTAGTTGCAAGTCAGCTGATCCAAACGCCGGGCATTCATTGTTGGACCCAGAAGGACTCTGTTCGGTGTTACACTTTCTAATCTGAAAATTAAACAAAGAAGGGTTACGTAGGTTTAGCGATTGCTTACACATTCATATTGCAAATTGCTGCAGCAGATTCAATTAGGAAAATTCACTTTACCTTAACACGTGCATTTACTGAATCGTTCAGAGGATTCTGAAGTAAAACAACAACAAATATTTAGAAGGGCATTATCACTGGTTGTATTGACAATTGAGAGTCTCACTTGTTGTTCAGATTGGACATCGAAACCCAACCCATTCTGCCAGTCCTTTTCGCTGATTGGTTGATCTTGTGGCCTTGATGTCTATATAAAAGAAAAATTCCGAGTCACAGAACACATTCGTGCTATCCAGGCGATGTAGTTACTTTTACGCTATTGGATCATTCACCTCGAATCTGATTGGCTGATGGTTTTAGGCACTCAAAAACTACATAATTTGGCCATTTTTAACGACGAAATGGAATTAAAACCCACCGCTTCTTCAACCAACGTCTCAGACTGAGCGGCTTTAACTCGACAATCAGAAATCGGGATAATGAATGCGGAACGCCTCGCGATGACGTTAGACTCGTCCTCTGAGACGGATGCGGGTCGTGAGAGCGTGGAGGTGCGCTGTGACCTCTGCATGTACCGAAGCGCTGGCGACATTTGCGCGCCAATGGAATGACTCATTGACCAGCGTTTGTGGTTGGTGCTGTACACTCGGCTGGGAGGCTTCGAGGCGTATTGCTAAGGGAGTCGAGGAAAACGACACAGAATGCTACACAGAGGTGATTTTTTTCAATGAGGCACATGACAGGCAACTCACAAATGAGGCGGGTTTTGGCACATTCCACGCTCGCGGTATCTCCTCCTCACGAGGACCTCCAGCTGGTTCGAGGTTTGGGGGTTCCCTTAAAGGCGGGAAGTTGAGGGGCGCAGGGGGGTGAGGCAGCGGTGTCGAGGGAGCGCACGGCGACTCCGAACAGATGCTTGTTGTGTCGCACGCTGCGATTTCAGCTGCTCTTGCCTCGAACGCGGCCACAAGGTCTGAAACGGAGCACGTAGCGTACTCCTCCTCGTCGTCTTCGCCATTGTCCTACACACACAAGGATGGTGACAATGAGGAACGTTCTTTTCACGTGATGGGTAAAGTATCATGCGAGTAAAATATCACCGTTAAATCGCGCCAGGTAACAAACCAAATTGATTGGCTCAAATGATTCCTCAGGTTTACCGAAAAACGTCCTAATCGATAACGAACTATTGAGTGGTTGCCAAAAATATTAGGCGTAGGTAACCTTTTATAGGTCATTCTGGAAATGAGGTGATTTTTGAGGGCACTAAAATGACGCTTAATTGGATGCATTTCAAGGCCATTATTGCAAATGCGAAGTATACTTAATTTGCATTTTGTAAATTTTATTGTGTGAGCGAGGACATAATTGAGCCATTTCAGCTTGACAAATAGCCAAGATATTACTTTCTATAAAGCGCTACCATCAACCAATCAAATCGCACAATAATTGAATGACCAATCATCAACAGAGTTTACTGAATCATCTTGTAATTGCCGGTGGTTTGAAGATAGCCAAGCGCCATTTAACGAAAAAAATGCCTTTCGTGTTCAAAATGCTTTTTCGCTAATCTAATCTCATCATGTCAGAAGTAGTTTGTGGAGTTCGCGAGGTCAGTCATTGTAAAAATATTCTGAAAATTCTCATTTATTTTTGACCAATTGATATCAAGCGTTCGCCTTTATTTCGTAGACATCTTACTTTCAGATTTTGGCTTCTCCTAATTACCAGATTTGCTGTTTTTGTGGACAAATCGATAAAGTAGGAAATTTCTAATAAATCAATGCAGTGATTACCAATTTTTTAGAATAAGTAAACTGAATCAAGGTAAACTTACATCAATTTCGGTGGAGTGGCTTGCACCAGTGGCATTAGCACTTGGTAGACTAAAATAGAATGTACTGCAGTTTGAGGAACACGCGATGTTTATTTAGCTGGGCCTCAATATAGCCATCATGGAATTGGGATATCGAATTACAATGAAAATAGGTAATACCACGAAATGGCATATCTGTCATCTGATTGGCTGGTTTAAATGCCTTAAATTGATTGGCTCACAGTGTAATTACGTGAATTTTGCGCCAAAACATAACTAGGCAATATTTGAACGTTAAAATCGCCACAAACCTATTGGTTAGAATAACTTGCGTTGTAGGCGTCGTAACGGCGCAAATTTTTCCGTTCCGATGTCCCCTAAATGCCGAGGTAACGATCAGTATTTCGTCATTCAAGTCTCTATCCTCTTGATCGTGTTCTTGTGTCTCCTGCAAATTTAAAAAAAACAGCACGAACACTGTGAAATTGAAGCCTAGGCAACGACGGACGCGATCAGTGAATCTGCTGTGATGCCTTCGTGGGAAGTATTCCCTTACCATTCCACTGTGGAATTTTTCTTCACACGCCTCCAACGGATAGCACCGTGGACCATTTTCAACTCTGGTAGATTGCTTTTCAACCACCTTCAAGCCAGGTATGACCTTCCAGCTTTTCCACGGTCTTCTTGATCTGTGATTGGCCCTTTCAGTTGAGGAAATGCGTGGCTTTGGAAACGTTGGCGGTGGGTTGGGTGTTACCGATGGCAACTGACCATTATGATATACCTCCGGGTTAAATGGGTGTTCCTTTTGAACATCGCTTGAAGAGAAGGAGGGAGGTTTATATCGATTGCCGTCATTTGGAGTGTCCTCGATGCCCCCATTGGTCAGTTTCTCAGCCTTTAGAAGTCGTTTCCTCCTCTCCTTAATTGGTATTTTCGACTTGTTGATGAGCCGCCGATTTACGTAGGAACTCAATTTTTTGCTTAGCGGTTGAACGTTCACATCGCATGCGCTGGAGGCCTCTGAGTTTGTGGATGAGTCCTCGTCGTTGTCCGTCACGGTTTCTGGTAGCTGAATGCTTAGCGGTTCAATTAGCGGCGATCGCAATTTTCTGTATGATCGGCCATTGGTGGGTAGGGTTGATCCGTACATACCGCTCATTTCCTGCGTGTAGTGATTGGTGGAGACGTTGTTTCGACGACGGCTGCCAGTAGATAGCACAACCGACGAATCTGGGAGGTAGAGGCGAAAACACCGGCCAATCTCCTTGGATCTTGGGTCCAGACACTCTTGTTGCATCCAACCTTCGATAAAAAAAAACAGATATAAAAAATGCCTGGTTTCAGACCACTCTACTCATAATGCAATTCAGTAGCAAACTCACAAATATCGCGGTGTGGATGAGGACTTTGAAATTGCCCCGCGAATTTCAAACTTCGAGAATCATACTTGTACAGGTGGATTCCATTGTCACCCTAAGAGACACGTAGAAATTAGGGCATTTTTAAAATGATCTGCATTGGAAGGTGCCGATGAGCCCTACTTAAATGCATTTAAGTAGGTGGCTCCAGTTAATATGACAATTAGTCGTTAGACGCAGAAAAAATCGATACTGTGTGGATGGACTCACCCTGCTTGACAGGAAGAAATGTCGGCTGGTGAAGTAGTGGTAAAGTATCACGCCACCCGACGATTGACTACACCAGGAACGCTCAAGAGCCCTGTTTGGCATCGCCTTCAAAAGGAAGCAAGAAATCTTGAATCCTTTTTAAATTTCCCACTTATTTGCATTTCGAATAATTATGACAGCTTGGTTTAAACAAACAAGCAGCGTGTTCTAGTGTCGATAAAGCTCCAGCATGACAATGTAATGAGTTTTCGCGTGCGATGTCAAAGGACTTCAACTCACTAGATCCCAAACTGCCACCTCCTTGGTGCCTTCATGTCCAAAGCCCACAGTCACGACGGTGGAATCGTCAAGGAACACAGCCTTCCAGGGCTTCGAACCCTGGTGACAGGTCATCGAGATGGCGGGCTTCTTGGCGCCACTGTCGGCATCGAAAACACAGAGATGTTTGTCGCGACACGCCGCCGCCAATCGGCTAGACGACGTCGGTGACCAACAGAGGCTGTGAGCGCCAGCGGTGCAGATGTGCGTGCTTTGTACCTTCTGGCTCTCCACATTCCAGATGGTGACCTTGGCGAACATCATGCATCAGGTGAGTTACAACGCATACGCAAAATTATTTCAAATTTTCGACTATTAACTAAGCACTCTAGGTGGAAATTGGGGCGTTTTGAATGTGGATGCATGTTTTTTGCTACGCCTGAAGTAATATCTATCACTCGCCAAACCCACCAATGAAATCAACGGGATCATCGGCCCGAAGTGCTAAAAACGCACTAGTTTATCATACATTTGCAAGGTCGAAAGAGCCTTGCATTAAAATTCCACGTGTGTCTGAAGTACTCAGCATGAAGTCTACGAGATTTCACATGAACACTACACAGCAAGGTTTTCTTTATTGTGGGAATGACAAAGTTGCTGTTGAATTTATTGTTTTTTCGTATTTTTGTTATCGAGTACCTCGTCTGATTGAGCTAATGTGCCAACAGACGCTGATATCTTCATAAGTAGTCAGTACCTTTTTCCCGTACAGGGCGGTAGCAAGGAGATTTCGCGAGTTTGGACTCCAGACCACACTCACGACTCGATCTCTGTGCAGAAATTCAGTGAGTTGATTTAAATTTGGCAGGGCGTTTTCTGTTTCACTGGCATTTGCTCGCCACAATTTGACCTACAATTAAATATTTGCATTCACCAAAATTTGAGAAATTCAGTTTTTCACAACACGGTGACAAGTCATTTACCGTCTTGTCGATCGAACCAGTTGCCAGAATGTTGTCGTTCAATGTTCCCCACGCAAGATCTGTTATTGAATTCGAATGACATTGACTGTGTGAGTACATCTCGGATTCGTATCGACCGGGCTGCAAAAAACCAATGGGCTTTTGTTTAAAACGCTTTGTTGTAAACAGCGCCGTTTTCGACTAGAAAACCTCGTAATTGGCCGGAAGACTATGACCATGAACCAGTATCTATTCGAGCGAACACATTGTAACAGAAACGCTAAATATTTCCTGGTTAAATTCTATTTTTTCCCTTTGTGATTCTATAGCGTCATCGTTGCATCACCCAGAGTCGATTATTTCAATGTGTGCCAAGTTTAATCATCAGCAGGCAGAATTACTCCCATTTTGGACGATACGGCCTTAGCAATCAAAGAGTACGCTATAGAAATCCCATCAATCTGTCAGATTGTCCTTTCCTGAAATTTTGATACCCAAGGATGCTTCCAAAATATTTTCACATTTTGAAAGCGTGTGCGTGTGTGCTTGTTTTACTGAACTGAGTTCCGGATTTGGAAAAAGAGCACTGGAAAGCACGAAAATTGGGTATTTTGAATTGTTCCTTTAATTTGTGATTAGTCGATCTGCGTTAATTGTCAGTAAGAACACATAATTTTTTTTTAAATTTCTCGATTCGAATTTGTGCCAAATGTGTCCTGAGCAAGTCACTACCAAGCACAAACTGTGCGTGTCTTGACCTGAGGTCAACATGCGTGTGAGCAATGCAAATTCACAGACATATCGTGAATGCCATGCGGCATAATTACGCTGCGCAAATCGGTTGCGCAGTTTTGTTGGAACATTCAAAGACATCAGCTGTGTAAAGGTTGACGTCACATCCGTGAGATAATTCGGAGTGAGAGGTTTTTGAAACATTCTTCTGCCGCCCTCCTTTGACGACCGGTGATTTAAAAAATTGCAGTGTAGCATGTATTTAAGTTTTAAAAGTGCCAAGATATCGATTAGCTGGATGTCACACAGTTCAAAATAACTTCCTCAGCCAATTGCTGCGTTGTCATGAGCTGTAATCATGAGCAGCAAGGTGATTGGTCGAAACAGAAAATCAATATTTTCGATAAGCAGTCGGAACACATTCAGGCATGCTAAAACAACCTATTTGCTATCTCTAAGTAAGCTGAAATTGCTGTCCCATTTTTCACACTTGTCATTTGATACACACACCACTATGAAAATTCATTTTAACAAGGTTGCTTTATTCACAGAAGCAAAAAAAACACATGACAACGTGTAAATTTCAAGTCGTACTTAGAGCACACATTGTTAAATTGCAAACAGTGTCCCTGACAACGACATTTCTATCGGATATGTCAAACAACTTTCACGAATGAAAAAAGCTTTCAGCTTTGGTGCTTTTGGAGCAGTTGATCCGCTGGAACGACCAAAAGAGCCAACAATCAGCCAATGAGAAACCGTATTTTTGACCCTTTAATTAGTTGGTGGGGGGCCTTTTTGACCTCTTCAGCCTGCTCCTGTGAGGATAATTCTTACATGGCCCACTTTGATTTGATTCTGATTGGTTAATGTTACCTGGGAAACGGAGAAACTTGGATTGGATTCGAGAATCTGAGCTAAAGATTTTTTTCTGATGAAAATTAGCTTCGATAAGGCACTGCCAATACTGTTTGAGCAAATATCAGTAGTAGTTTAAACTCTGCGCTTTACCAAATTCGTCAGATTTGGATCAAATTGGGCACCTGTATCAGTGGGGCAATTAGACATGTTGGTTAAGACGCAGTGGTAATATTTAAATGTCGTTCCTACATAGCGAGCAAGTTTATTGTGGAGTTTAGTAGTCTGAGGTCAACTATGTGGCATCATCCTTACCTTCAGTGGTCCAGAAATGCTGAATAAACCATTGAGACACGAGTTTAAATTCATAATGGGATGAAGTGAGTAAAGACTGCTTAAAATAAAGTCATGCAAAATCTCAAAAAGCTAGAGGACTTTAATTTACCTCGAAAACCGCACGCTTCGTGCTTAAATTTCACGAACAAAGTGTGTTGCAACACTGAAAAGAGCACGTAAATGTAGACGTGCCCCAAGGTGTTTGTAGCAAAGTGCTCTCACACATGTGAAAAGTTGAATTTCAAAATGGTTCATTTATTAGCAAAACTATTTGACTACTGAGAATTGAACAAATAAGGTTGCTGTCTCGGGTTTACGTGAAACAGTGAGGGTTGTGGCTTTGTCTTGAAATTAAGGCACAGCAGGAGCCATACAGTGCTGTTTCATTCTCATTCTTATAAAATCATTGTTTACAATTGGTCTAGACACAGATACCTCAACTCAGGAAAAACGTCTGCATAAAAATAAAAGCAATCATTTAATTTAACCCCATGAGAAGCATGTGGGCAGTTTAAACTGTTAGTTTATCTAAATGCCTTTTGCATACAGTAAATGCCTAATTAAAACAAAACGAAGTGATCAGACGAATGATGAAAATGGCAATTCGACACTAACCTTCTGCACGTCAAGAAGTGCAACAGATCCACCACCTGTGGTACCGGTTGTAACAGCCAGATACTTTTGTGAACACGCAGCCAAATGGCCATAGTGCAGGGAGTTCGAGATGGGAACACCTTCGAAACTGGCCTCTACGCCTGCTGGAACCCAGAGGAGGTTTGCGTAGCGCAGAAATGCCGAACAAGGGGTCTGGTGCTGCGGCTGGAATGCGGGGTGAGCTAGGGCGAGCGTGGCGGCCATTACGCCGAGATCAGAAGAACGCACTCCTGATTACTAAAAAAGACAGGTTACAAATTTAACACACCGAGTTCAAAAGCAAATACACCTTGTATGTGCAGTCAAGGAATTGGGTACTGCGTGGAGGTCACGTCTACGATTACAGCAAAACAATATTAGCATTAAGCGCCACGTATATTGAATGTTGTCAGTTTGTCAAATTGTGGATACCTAAGTGCGTGGTGTTTCAGGAGCCTTGTGTGTAAATAAGAAATGAAGAAAACTGCTAAGCAAAGTTTTGCCTAAACACTAACAACGTTTTTCCTATAACAAACTGGTAAAATAATATATTTTTATGTTGGTATATGACAGCGTTTAAAAAAAATACAATATCAGTTCAAAAATTCTATAGATCATGACAGTTTACTATGTTTGACAATTAAATCAGTAAACATTTTAATTTTTGACTGCGGAAATTAAAGTGAGAATTGCTAAGGCGAAACGCTGCAACAAAAATCGAGGTATGAGGAAGAAGAAGAAGACACAGAGCTATAACAGAGAACGGATTTGTGAGAGTTCAAATACTGGAATCGCCGATGATACAAAATAAAATGACTATACCGGTGGTGGATAAGCAAAAAGTGGAAGAGAGGGATTTTAAATTAAAAAGAGCTAATAGTGTCCATAATATCATTAACCAAAAAATTTCGACAAAACTTTAGCTTTAAACTCTCATAAACATGATTACTTCCCAATGGCAAAAGAAGACACTTCAAAAAAGTTAATTTTTTAAAATATTTTTGATTAATCAGAAAAATTCACAGTGATTTATCATCAAAGAGCATTCTACGTTTAAGTCACCTTGCTGACTTGTCATAGAATTGGAGAATTAAGAAAATGTAATTTCCACTCTGTAGGAACGGTTTTCAACAACTTGGGTCATTACCATTATATTCTCCCTTGCTAAACGCTGCAAAATATGCTTCTAAATGGCAGTTAGAATATAACATCTAAATCACATTTAGAACCACAGATTTCAAAAAAATAATATGCTGACATCTAGTATAGAAATTTTGGAATTTTTTGTAAGTACTCATTAAACATCGAGGGAAATGTTAGAGCATGTATTAAGGCACAGTATCGTTAATTAAAACTTTTCAAAAATATGTTCACCAAAGTAGAAATGATGCGTTTATTAATACGAGTGTATATCAAGCTAACATCCTTTTAATTTAACAAGCCGCTATTAATAAGACAACTTTTACAAAAACATTCTGAAACGAATTACATACTCAGAAGTCCATAAATTCATAAATGCTTAAGATGGGTCTTGTGATTACCTTGAGAAACTGCATTATAATAGCCTACATAAACAAATGGAAAACAATTACAATATTGTTGGGCATAAATAATTATGACTTAATCAAAGTTATTTTATAACGCATGAAGATTTTGCGTTTCTCATTTTATTAATATTGATATTTTTCATCGGAATTTTGAAGTGCCAAAAAAATTCACCCAATTTGTGTGCCTTTCGTGTTTTGACTACGTCGACCAAATTCTCGGCTGCAATATTATATAGATTCTTTTTTTGCGATTACGCAAAAAAAATATTTGTTATGAACGAAATAAAATTTTGATCATTGAAAATCGTTTTAAAAAAGCGGATTTATCGGAAAACCTTAGCACATTTGCTTATGTTCTCAAATGCATTTTGTCAAGATACGAGGTTAATAACAAATTAGAAAAGCGCATAAAACCGTGAAGCAAGCGTTAATGTTAATGATGACTGTTCGATTAAACCGTAGCCATTCCCGTTCAAACCGATTTCTATTAACGTTATTCCCTACTACTAGAACGCAGTGATGAAAGAAAGCAAGCTTGAAGAATGTAACTGTCTTATATGGAGCATTCTAAAATGCTGAGGGTGTAAATATATCCATACGCATTGAATATAAATTATTGGCGAGGAAGGTTCGATGTTTTCTTCATAAATTTAGTAAAAGTTTATTTAGTTTCCCTAATTTATGGCTTTTTGGCACCGTCAAAGTACAACAATTAGCCTGCAAAAACTGAATTCTGTGCTCAGATAAGGAGAGTTGTAAAGCGATGATTGCAGTAATTTCACTCAAATGAAAAGTTTCAAATTGGCAATAAAAATGTCCGTTGCGCTACATGACTAATGGTAATGTGCTGTTAACCAGATGCTGTTAATCACCAGGAAAATGTCGAGCATTTATTGCAACCAATGCTTGTTACTCTGATCCCAATTTTCGATTGACTTCGTAGAATAGACCTTGAAAGTGCAAAAGCAATCCCTTTAAATTTACGATTCAAATGAATAAATCTCATGTTTTTGTCTTCGACATATGTGCACAGTGCTATTAGTCGCATCTCTCGCTTAATGCATTAAATATTTTTGCATTTCTTGTTAACTTTGACCAGTGTCATTTTGGACAAATGTGATGTCTGATATTAAAAAATAAAAGTCATGGGCTGTGCAAGAGCCTTCTTTCAATGTGCAAGACTGAAGAAAATTGTCCTTAAATATCATTTTTAAAAAACCTACTAATCAAAATGTACATGGTGATTAGTAGGTTTTTTCTAAACTACGCGAGACAGAACTTGCCCAAAGAATTCGATCAATTCCTTCTACTTTGGAAATAAATATTGGGGTTTTAGTTGACTAGTCATTTAGGCATGCAAAAAGTGTTCATTGTTTGCTACTTTTGCTGTTAGTAGAAATAAACAATTTAGCTCCACGTAATCTTTGGTCTTAATGCCGTGATGAAGGAGATCGTTGGCTGTAGTTTGCTTTGAGATCTATACATAAGCTTTTTTTGGAACAAAAAACGATGTCATTTTGGTTTATTAGAGGTGCACACAGAAATAAATTTCTTATAGATGGTTTGGCTTTTGATAGCGCTTTATTTGAAATTTTGGAGTCTAAAACCAACCTACTACCACATGGACGCTACCTGTTTCAGTAATTTCTGTGCAATCTACGTGGGGCGCTGACAATCAACCATTTTCTGGATGTTCTGCCATTCCTTGCTGAACAAAGAGGTCAATGTCTGGTTAAAATAAAGTCCATTTAACCTAGAATTTAGGGCACAATTAAATTGGTTGACATTCTTTGCCTAAATTAATTCCTTAATTCAAATTTGTGTCTGTAAATATGACCAGGTATGTAGTGTATTCATATTCAGAATACTAATTCTAAAAAATACGGATGATTTTTTTTAAGTTAATGAAATTGTGCAGCAGTTTTTGGTTTCTTGCAAACATTCTCACTTCGAAATAACTTCTGATGAATATGTTTTAAATTCTTCATTACTGCTATGTGCTACTTTAATAGCTATGAGTAGGAGAGATTCGACACGCGATTTGACAACAACATGCGCATGATGTGGAACAGGTGGGCGTTAACAGCACCTTAAGGCTTATCCTATTTTACGTGAATGCAATTCAGTATAAATCCACCACAGATTAAAATTGTCGTGAATCCTGTTTATTCAACCCCCTAATCTGGTCGCTCCACCTCCTACACGGGGTTCCCCTTGTCGCAGCATATCGCCAGCCGCTCGAATCCTTAACTCGTCCCTTCATTAGCACGAATGTTTATCTTGTAGTGTTCCTACCCATAGGTCTCGATGTTAGAGCATGTTTGACTAACGAATCCGAGATCTAAATACACACGCGCAAATACCACACACGACACAACGACACCAACGTGATTGACCTCTGAAGTAAACGCTTGTGTCCGTCCTCTTTGGGCTTTTTCCTTTCATCGCTGTCATCAGGCAAGCGTAATCGGGCCAGGGTTAACTCCGTGGCCCCGGCGTGGTTCAAGACCACATGCTGGGGCCCACAACAAAATTTTTTGGACCTATCAACTAGTGGTTTTCATCTAGCTGGTTTATGTTACTCTTGTGTAGTATCTGTTTGATATTCCAGCTGGATGAACATTTTGCAAAAGCTCCCATTTGGAATTTAAGCCCTCGTCAGCTGTGCCTCGAAGTGTTTGCCTTCACAAACGCACAAGAACACCGCGGTTTGATAGTCTTATTTGTTTAAGTTGACTGAGGGTTAGGTGTGAATCAATTTGAAGGACATCATTCTTACCATGCGGATATTCTCCCACTTTCGTTTCCCTTAAATAGCATACACGACGCTATAAGTTTTAAGTGCAATGAAGTTTCACCGCGCGTTCAGAGCTAATTGGCTTGAAATATGTATTATTTTCAATACATCGTGAATTAGCCTCAATTCAACAGAAATGCAAATTTCATGTCCGATTCTCCAGATAGACTACTTTCTATAGTAGGGCTTATCCAGTCGGAGGATGTTTCTGGCGGGGTAGAGGTACACTGTGTAGTTCGCCATGTCCGGGCAAATGTCATTTTCAAAATGCCCCGTTAGCTGTTTTTCCGTATCCCAGCAGTAGAAGGATTGCGTAACAAGATCTTGGTTGTTCTGCAAATTCAAATTGGCCAATGGTAAAACGCGCAGCTCGTAAACCGACCATTGGTTTCAGAGATCAGTGACTGCTGTACGAACGTGGCATTCATTCTCAACCTACTGTCTTTGGTTTCAGTAATAACTTTTACCCGAAATGCGTATTAATGAAGCAGAAGTAGATTGAAAGAGTCAAATATGATGTTTAGAGGTTACAATTGAAGCAATGCAGAAATCTGCGATGGGGAAATTCGTATAAGTCCGTCTATCTAAGTAAAAAATTAGCCTAGAATTTGTGAACAAATAAAACAAAGCAGGTGAAAAATGGTCATATTATGTCTTTGCTTTATAGTGCATTTGGCTATCAAAGTGCAGTACAAATAACAAGTAGAAATTAACTCACTGGATCATGAGAAACTATTGTCCCGGTTCCAATAATCGGACCTTCAATTTTAAATGTGGTCTGGAATTCCTTGAAGCAGGGAAACGTGTGGTATGGTTCTTTAGGTAGGTCATTCTGAAAAAAAAGGCCACAAATTTATGAATATGCACACTACATCAAAATCTGCAATCAACGGCTGTAGTTAAATTCGCTTTTCAAAAAGTAATTGAGTTTTTTTAAGGAGCACATTGCATTCACTAAGGCGACATATGTAAATATATTTGAAATTGATTTCGCACGAACTAGCTGGTTATGTGTCAGATTGTCTGAGTACAGAATTCGTTTTTTTGCTGAACAACGTACCAGGAGGTTTACTTCGACCGCGCTGTTCTGAAGAAAGAAAACTCCACCAAGAGCGACAGGGCTTGAAGACTTGGAATATTTGTTGTACAGGGCCTTTTGGATTAGGTCAAAAATATTGTGACAATTAACACGTCCAGCTGCCTTCAGTTCGATTACTTTACCAGGAGTGGCTTCAGTGATGAAAAACTGACCCGTGGCGGAGAAAAAATTATTTGACGCACGCTCCGAAATTGGTACCTCACACTAGAAAGTAAAATACATCACACATATTGCTTTTAAATTATTATGTAAGTCCAGCAAACTGGTTCTAAGTGAACAATAGGAGTAATGGCCAACTAACGTGTGAATCAGAGGCATTTTCACACTATAATTTGGGGTGAAATTAACACTTGCAGCAGTCATCTACCCTTAAAATTAAATTTATGTAGCGTTGCCATGTTTAATGCTTTAGAACACATCAATTCAGTCAGTTGTTTTAAATCAGCACGTGAAAGTATCTGCTTACCATCACCTTTGATCAATTGATGTGCCGAGGTTCTTTACACTGAAAATCATGCGGATGTGGCGCGAAAGCACTATTTGCGACCTGTCAGCTGCTAAAATCTTATTCTACCGCACGTAATGTATTCACTGATAAACAAGCACTCGTATTTTTGTTGTTATTAAAGTTTGTATTTTGAAAATGCTCATTATCACCTTTGATAAATCAATGTGCCGATTTACCGACAATATAAAAGCGTTATTTACAACTTATCAGTTGCTAAAATCCTTTTTTTGCTTATCGCGATGCACTCGTTAATAAAAAGGCATTAGTAGTTTGTTATTAATACAATTCGTAATTTGAAAATGCCAGCACTTACACATTTCGGGTAGAAACCAATGAGTGACCTGTTGCATTCGCACCCTCTATGCGAGAACACAAATTCAGCAGATACCTAAAAGTGATTTATGCAATTAAAGTACATTTTTACTCAATAAATTTAGTGGAACTAACTCTTACCTCACATGGCTTTTGATAAGCCTGGAAAGGACCAATACCACCACCTAGAACCATGCCAAAGGATATTCCACTATATCTCGCAACATCCACAAAATTGTACATCTGTTTACGTTTTACATGGTATTTAATTTCTAACCTTTCCATGGTCTGCACATGGTATTAAGTAGTCGTAACTACCGACATTGGCTAATGTTGCATCGCCACTTATTCCTTTGAGAAATCAATAATTAAAGATAGCACAAACCAGCGCGACCTAAATAAAAGGGCTTTGCACCAAGATTCGGACATTCAACAACTTTGGTGGTCAGATGGCGAAAGTAAGGAGCCAACCAACATTCAATGGCTAAAAGAATTTTTTGTCAATGTAAGAAAATATAAATATCCTTACTTTCACACAGTTCAAACAAGGCCCTATTAAACGTCGAAGTAAATGATGGGATTGTTTTTATTACAGAGCACCCTTTGTAGCGATCAAGGTCGTGATCTCGCTCTTTGCCACACCACTGCATTTCCACAACTTATTATCGAGGATGTATTAAAGATTGCGGTTATTTCAAGGTTTATATATTTTACTCAAAAGAGCATATCAAACACCGTGCTTAACATTGTATCAAATAATTTAAATTTTTAGAAGATTTTGTTCCATAATTATTGAATTGCTTTGAAAATTAACAAATCAGAAATGTTAAATGAAATCATTCTAACTTTCTTGTTAGCTCATGTAATAAATCACTAACATAGGCAATAATTTTTTATACTATCCCTATTACAAAAAAATTACACATTCATTTAATGAACTTGGAATGTAATCTGCCCAGGTTCTTTCATATAATTAATATGGAAGTCAAACCACACATTTATCAATAACCACTTAAGTCTTACCGAATTTATTTAAAAATAACCAATAAAGTGCAATTTTATAAGCCCATAAATGCCAACCGAAAATCCTACACATTCATCTTCAGTTTGCACTTTATTTACTACAATGCAAAACACACACCTCGTGTAATAATCTGAAATGCTTATAATCAACGAAAAATGCTTGATTTGTGCTTTTTTAGCGTCTATGAAGCCAGCTAACCTAAAAAGGTTTTGATTTCCTTAGTTTAAGTGAACTTTAATTTTACGTTAAACAATTTCTAAAGTCAACTTACTCAAAGCTCCTTTCGCTGGGACACTACAAGTCTTGGCTTCCATGAATTGCCTTTTTCTCTCTGATGTGAATGATGCGTGCCAATCGGTTTTCCATATTGCTCTGACTGTGTTATGCTACCTTAGGAACCATCTGAAAGGCTTGTCTGACTAATTGCTAAGTATGATTCCAGTCTTCGGCAAACCACAAATTACTAGTGGAAAGTCGTGTACCTTTGGTTGTGAGGAAGTTTTCCGCAAATTCTGTTTACTTAAGCAACTAAATTTTTGTTACCTTACCGATTACCCGAAACTAAATGTCTCAACTCGCTAAAACTGGCTTTGACATCGAATTTAGTACAGTTTTCTATTCGCTTGGAGGATCTGATCGTACTTTTGCCAATGTGATCAGTTTTTTAACAGCAAAAGATTTTTCACAATGTTGAATCCACAAAGTGGTATATCTCTTTTTCAAGTTTTTGTTGTGGGCCCCAGCATGTGGTCTCTAACCATGCTGGATCCATTAAGTTGGCTCTGGTCAGATTATGCTACCCCGCCACCCGCGATGAAGAAAAAAGACCAGAGAGGACGTGGACACAAACATTCAATTCAGAGCTCAACCACGTCGTTGTCGCTGCGTTGTGTGCGTGTGTGTTAATACCGTAGATGTTCTAACATAGACGCCTAGGTGTGAGGATAATCTAAGGTAGTCAGTTGCGCTAATAGGAGATGAAAATCCGTGCGGCTGCGAAAAGAGCGAACCTGGACCGGAGGCTGGAATGACCGGATTGACGAGTGTGAATCAATGCGATTCACAACACGCTTCTTGAAAGACAACCACCGATTGGATTGGATTTAGATGGCGCCACGATTAGTGGTCGCTGGAGACGCAAGCAGTGTAGCTGGGCTTACTTTATGATCTCTTTAGCCACACATTTCACCACCACGAAATTCAGTGACTAGTAGCGCAATGTCTTAGAAATCCATCCTGGGGGTTTTCATAACCATTTAAATCAAACGTGATTTGCCTAACTACCGCTAGAAGCGGACGTTCTAGTTGCCCAGATCCCAGAAATCAAAACCACCGCTATTTGTCAAGGCATTAAATATTGAAGGATACACACATAGGAAAGCATAGGGATTTAGGTATTGCTCCAGACACCATCAAAACTTCAACGACGCCTCCGTTCGACCTTCTGGGCTCGTTGCTGCGCGGTGGCTTTGCGCTTGGCCTCGGTCTCCAGCTGTTTGGTGCGCTCCGCCTTCTCCTTAGCCCTGCGCTCTGCATGGTCCGCGGCCGCCGCGACCCGCGCCGCCTTCTCAGCCTCCTTCACGCGCTCGCGATTCCCACCACCCGCCAACAGGATGTCTGGCTGTGCCACCGATACTACTTATAAAACATTAGTAGTGTG
Organism: Mesocestoides corti; assembly: GCA_900604375.1. NCBI lineage: Eukaryota > Metazoa > Platyhelminthes > Cestoda > Cyclophyllidea > Mesocestoididae > Mesocestoides > Mesocestoides corti. Next base: position 43,027 of record UXSR01000051.1, read on the forward strand.
GTTAGTGTTTTGAGACCATAAGTAACCAACGGATGCGACTTACCACTAGGGGACTTGGAGTTTGCCGAGGGGTCCACCACTTCCTCCTTGTCATCGTCGCTAATGAAGAAGGCGTCCATATCGTCCAGTCGGCTGCGAGCCGCGCTGGGGAGGTTTCCCAGCTTCTCCCTCTGCATCGCAAGCATCTTCTGGTGCTTCAGTTCGGCGCGCGCACCGATATCGGCTAGGTGCTTGGAGGGTTGAAGTCCCTTCTTTCTCTGGTTGGAGGTCGTGGAGACGGTGGCGGAGGAGGTGGTAGTGGTGGTGGCTGCAGTCCCACCGACACCCACCGCCGCCTGATGGCCACGTGATGCGAGGAGGAGGTACGCCGGGGTGCTGGAGTTGACGTCGCCGGGGGTGGGAAGGCGTTTCAGCCGACCCACCTTGAGCTCCTCGCGCGCCGTCGGAGTTGCCTGCGAGGAGCCGAATTTGTGCGGGTCCAGAGTGGAGAGCGCGTCCATTACACTGCCCGGCTTGATGCCGTCCCTAAGATGTGAGGCAGATCGGTTATGTAGTAGGTGCACTAATTAATTTGTACAGACTGTTCAGCAAACTTAGTAAAAAAACGTAATCTTGGAAATATTGTCCACAGGCTTTTATGACCCAGTGCCATTTCTCAGGCAACGTACGAATGCCATCGCAGGCTTCGAGACAATAAAGTCACTATCGACGAATTTGCGCAAATCGGCCAAGGCAATGACCGAGTAAAGTCTGGTGAATATGCCGCGTGTGGACGAACTTTCCATCCCAGGTTCAAGAGGGTCTACTGAGTCACAACGGGAGTAACGTGAGGTGGTCGAGTGTTCTCGTGATCTGCTTGCTTTCCTGCCCTATAAACGACCTTTTATGATTGAGTTCTGCGCTCAGTTTGTTCAATTGTCGGCCGTCGCGTTGGGCAGTCACCGTCTGACGTCCAATTTCCATGATAAAGTACACCCTTCAAGTTCCACCACCAGATACGCGGGAGAACCTACTTCTTCAGGTGGATGTCCTGTTTCGCTGTCGATGAACTGGGTTGTCCGTGACCTACCCACGACCTTTTACGCTTGGCATTCTTGTGAAAAAATGAACTTTTTATCACTACTCACAGTGTTCTACAAGAAATCCTTGTTTGTTGCCGATGGGCAAGCAGTGAAAGCCATGTGTTCATGCATTGATCTAGGAGGTCGTGTTCTGTCAACACACGTTGGGGGAACCAAATTCCAGGACTACAAATTTTTCCCACTTAGTAGCGCAAACGTTCAAAAATAGCTGCTTGGGTGACTCCTAACTGAGCTGCAATCTCTTGGTGCGTTTGCGTTGGGTCTTCATCCAGTGGAGCTTGTAATTCCGCGTCTTCGAGCTTTCGAGGCTGCTGTGCGGGGCGCGGCTGGTCACTGAGATCGAAAACACCACTTCTAAAACGTTTGTACTAATAATCGGCTGTTTCATGAGGCACAAGAACACGACAAATTGATCCCCTCCGTGTTTTAGAAGCACCTTTCCACGTTGGAATTCGCATAAAAGGCAGTGCCATCGAATGTGCTGTTTATCAATTGCCATCATCGTAAATTCTGCTATTCCGAGAGGCTATGGTAACTCTCGCAGACTTGTTGTTCGGTGTTCATAAACCTTGCATCCGATCCTTTCAAAACCACAGAAGACCGCGAAAATATTTCAATTTTTAAATATAACTCTAAGCTCCAAGACAAAAGTCAGCACAAATTGAGTCACACGCCTAAGAGGTGAAACCCAGCCAAGAAGCAAGTAATTAAGTAAGAAATAGAAATTACTTTTTACCATAACCTTGTGCCTCTTCAATCTCCTCCAGATCGATATTTTCACTTTCGTTAGGCAGGGAGCCAACCACAGCGGCGTCAGGTGCGTCGGATTTCGGAGCACGCCTGGAACCAGCCACCGTGGAACCCAAGGTCGCGGCAGACGCCAACTTCTGCTTGGAGAAGAATTCGGCGTCAGCGAGGGCCACTGCGAGCGCGGCCTCCTCCTCCTCGTTGCCTTGGTAACCACCGACGCCAGCAGCCCTCAGGGCCGCGACAGTGCAGGCGTCACGGTTGTCACGTTGAGGTACGCTAGGGGTTGGATGGTTTGCGGAAGGAGTTGGCTTAATTTTGGGCTGCTGGGCCAATAGTGTGCGCATTTGCTGCTCAAGGTCATCCAGTTTTGCTGCTTCACTGGCATTGGATGGGGCAACCGAATCTGGCGCACAATTGGCTGAGGTGATAAAAAACAACAATACAATGGCTTTCACTAAGGCGGCATGGCAAATGCAGGGAGATTGGCTTGTGACATTGAATGTGATTGGGCGAGCGTTATTTTTAACAGTTAACACAACGTCATCGAGCGAAAAAGCATCAATCACGCACATGCGTTGAGCCGTCGTGGCATTAGGCAAGAACGGCATTCCTAAACGGATAAAGTGTGAAGACCAAGTGAGAGAAGTGGGAATTTGGCACGGATTTGACTTCGTGACCGAATAAATGCCTCACCAGTGGTTTAATGGGAAAAAATCAACTCACTTTTGATGGCACGATACTGAGAAACGATCTTCTCACCGCCCTTAATCGCAGACTCTGAGGGCTGCAACAAGAATACAAAAATTTAAAGATATCTTTAAAAAAATTTACTGCGTCCAGGAAAACGGTGTTACATAAGCAAAAAGAGGAAAATTTGCTTGTACGTATGTGAAATCGGAAGTAGAAACCATTTGTCTGTGTTTAACGTTAACGTTAATAATTGCAAGTATGGCAAAAACTGAGTACACTAGAAGTTTTAGAATATAAAGCAACGAAATCTAGAGTGGACCAGTTCAAAAATTTCGGAGAATTAAAAATCCTTCATTTGACATCTAAGGGTGGAAGTCAATGTGTTTACGAAAACGCCACAGTTAAAAAAATTCATTCGAAAAAAATCCGCAGCATTTACGGTCGTAGTTCTAACTATTTGTCAGTCCATTAATGACGAGGGAACATGTACAAATTCTGCAGTAATACAATCCGCCTTGAGATGAAAAACAAATCCATTCTATACTTAGAAAACCCTAAAATAATTTACGAATGATTTTATCAGAGACTGTATAGAACTCGAACGCTGTTGAAAGGCGTAATTAACAACTCTTAAGCAGAGAATGAAGCCGAATATTTTAAATCATGAGAAAATTAAGAGTAACCGTCAAACAACAAATCTGGGATTGTAAAAATTACGTACGATTACGGATTCAAGAAAACTGCTAATACTTTCAAGGATTTCTTGCTTTTCGAGGGTTTCATCTTGCAGCAAACCTTCAATATATTCACCGAACACGTCCGTGTCGATGTCACCACTTAGGTCATTCAAGAAATTTTTTAACCAACACGAGAAAGAGTTTCCCAAAGCAGTGGCTGCAGCCATCCTAGAAAAACAATAATATAACAGTTAAAAAGCCATAAGTTGGCTAGGAGCATTGATTGAAAATAGCAAAATACAACCGAAACCGAAAAACGAATGTTTTACGAATACGTGTGTCGAAGACAAGAAATTTGAAGTTAATCTTCACAATGCATCATTCTACGTCAGATTTTTACAGTAAGCTAGCTAAAAAACACTTGCCCAAAAACAGATCGCAAAATTAAGCGTTGTCAAATTAACATACTACCTCCGAAATAATGTATGAGACAGGGCATTGAATAATGTTTTTCTCTTTTTAGTATTATTTTTACACAATTAAATATTACCATGAACAGCGAATTAGGCACATAACAACGTTGAAAAGAAATTACACAACTGAGGCTTAAATAACACACCGTCACGACTGTGCTGCAAGCGTGAATGGATAATGAGGCCTATTTGAAAATGAGCGTGTCTAGTCGTCTATTATAACACATTCTTATATTTCAATTTTTGTACCAAAGAAAAAAAGTAAATTATAAATGATGCCTTTTCAAAATTTTAAGGTCAACTTTCTGTAATATATGCACCTATTTTTGTGTAAACATCGAAATGAATCGTGGATAATGGAACAGTTTTGGCAAAATTCTGAAAACATTTAAAAGAAGACAGATTTTTTCATGTTTCTTTGCGTTTTAATAAATTTGATTCGATTTTAGGATTGTTAATGTGAGATTTTTCTTATGGGAAAATATTGAAAAAGCGAACGTTTTTATCCTTCCACAGTCTGTCCTGATTGGTGTTTGAAAAAACCTTTATATGTTTTCCTCCACCTGTATGGTTAGAAATTTTTTCACATTAAACTGAGCTAGTTTTAAGGTAACGTAAGCTACCATGCATCACCACAAAATATCTTAAGCATTTTTAAACTAATTAATTCTGCGTAGCTAAGCGTGAAAGCAAAATTAGACATTAGCTGTTCTTCTCTCATTCTAAAAAACGAAGTTGAAAGGGCTCACAAAGGAATTGTATACATCTTACATCACAAAACTAAGATGCGGTCTGTTCATTGCAAGCATTAATGTTATCCATGCATTTCCATGGTGGACCATGAGAAGTTTTGCGCATTTTTTACTGGTAGTCATTTACAAGTAGGTTGGAAATGCACTTGCGTGACATCTTTCTGTTTTTGGGTCGTTACCGGTTGGTAACTGGCAAAAACGTTGAAGGAAACAAACCACACTACTCAAACCTTCTCCACTTGCAAAAATTGATTTTGGAACATATATCCATTGCATTTAAGTGGATTCTCAACATCAAGAACAATAACAACAATCTTAAACAATAACAGACGCTGTTTAGAATGATGTGGCTTAAATAACTATGAATCTCTTTTTAATCTTCCATGTCAATACAGTATATCTCTAACCCTGGTCCTAACCGAAAATGCGAAGTAACGTGAATAATTAACATCTTCCGAATTTCAGTAGTTCGGAAACTCGTCACGAATGCAGACCAATGTAAGAATCACATCTTATTATCTCAGCCGAACGAAGCAACAGCTTTATAAGTGCATCAACCATTATCTCGGTTGAGAGCATGCAAATAATAGCATTGAGAATTTGTGCATAGTTTTGAGATTCTAGAGCTGAAAAAATGTATGGTTTTCTAAAGGTAATAATTGTTGGCACCTAAAATAATTAATATTATTGTTAAGCATTACCGTGCCTGATCTTGCGGACTAAATTTCCAACAAAATCCTGAATAACGCGGATTGTTTTGATTTAATAGGAGCCACATAATGGAAATCATCCATATAATTATCGAAGCCCTGATATAAAGAACTGCAAGACGCTGTTGAATTCCTCATTTGATTCATTCAAAGTAAATGTAGAATTATCTGGTCAAATGTAGCATGTGTTTAACATAACAAACTCCCGGGCTTAAATGCCATCTGTATTGTAGGACTTGCGTGTTGGGGGGTTTGTTTTCGAATTGAGCCCCCATCGGATTTCTCTTGACGCCTCAACTCATACAAGCTCTTTAACCTCTCGATGCAAATCCACTGACACTCATCAACGCCTTTCTCTTTCAGCAACTTAATTCACACTGGCCGCAGTGGAAAGAATTAATCGTTTGGTGCGTCTTCTCTGACCCCTTAGCTCTGACGCCATCAAACCACCTCAGCCACCTACATCGCACTGTCGTAAATCGACTATCACTCTATTACAAGCGATGATAACAGGGTCCAGAATGTGATTGACAGTGCACAACGAATCCTGCGACCCTGGCTAAGGTCAAAATAAGGCATCAGAACGTCAGTATCGTTCTCCACTTTGCCGTCGTCAGAATGGATCCTCGGATTAGCCGATGGCATCGAAACTCAACGGCTGCTGATTTCATAGTTCTAGTTACGATTAAACGAGGGCTTCTTTTAATAAGTTTCAGAACAAATAACTTACATCGAGGAACGCAGTGTCCATGAGATATGACTACGATTTTAGTCCGTGCAAACAAACTGTTGACCCTCCGAAGACGTCGCTATCTGTACGACAGCCTGACGACTTGTTGTGTTTTCGACGACATTCAATGAGTGTTTCAAAGCGGAAAATGACAGCAGTAAGCAGAGAACACGCGTGAAAGAAGGCTGTAGTTCCAATATTAACGCCATTTGGACACTTTAACATCCCAACGTATCAGAATGGACTTCGCTTTGCATGTAAGGTCTTTTGTCTAAACAAACTTGACGTGGCTCGAATCGCAAGAAATTTGATTTTAATTTAGTTCGAAAAGGAGAACCTGCAAAGAAATAGGTCGCTGAGACACCAATTTGGTCAATAACCGCGCAGTGTGTTCACCCTCTTAAACGAATGAGCCCCTCACCTTGCTGAGTATCTGTGGAGTTCCCGACAAGGGACCTCGATCGACCGAGGCGTCAAGCAAAACCCCTGCTGACTGACAGTTTCCAGATGGTTCGAAACGTAACTGAACTAAGAACAAGGCTCGTGGCAACGATAATTGGAGATCTCCGCCTGATCTGTCAAATTCCTTTTCAAGTCGCGCATCCCACAGTCATGCAAACAATGCGAAACTAAGCTACATAATTAACATTGTCATGTCATTTTACCAGAATTCATAACGGAAGTAGCAGTTGAGGGATGTGTTCATGGCTCGAGCATGTAGTCGCGAACCACAGCGTCGTCGCCGTGATGTGTTTAGCTCGACTACGCTACGCAGATAGCGAGAAGTCTAAGCAGACTGGAGGTGTCAGAGACACAGCCACTCGTTCGATGACCCACCAACTACCTCGATGTGTGTTTTCTGAGGTGTTCGAGACTAATGCAGTCGCTGACCAATGCAGTTTGGGTAAACTGACAGACGTGGGTGCGGGCATGCGGCGGAGGATGTTGGAGGATGTGCGTGGGTGGTTAAGGTGGCAGAGTGATTCGCCACAGCCCTCCGAATCAGCCAGTTGAATTGGCTACCTCTTAATGAGTATATGACGACCACTACAAGTCGCAAAGAGGCCATCGTAGTAGTTGAGTGCATGTTTGTTGAAACGGAGCCAGCAGTCGTCATCAGAAGATGTCTTAGACACCTGGCGCTATTGTGTGTGTCGTTAAAAGACATTTTTGAAGAATTGCTGCTGCCGAATAGTAACTAGAAGGACGCGTCTTGTCGTCGTCATGAAACGTCTGAGCCGACTAAGAGTCGTCAGAAGAACAATTTGTCCCTTTTCCAAGGTTGGAAAGGGTGAGATGGTTTGATGTCAGTAGTGCAATCTAGCATGAGTTTAGAGATGGAACCTGGTTTAGCCCAAATGTAGCTGATTGGTGACCTCAAGTTCATTCAAGTTGGTTAGAGCCACACTTACCGAAGAGACAGACTATGCACCTGGCTGAAGTGAATAAAGCTCTCTATTCGAGCTCTGGTCTTGTTCTTGTATTAGCCTGGGAGGGTCGGTTCTAGCTTCAGGGAGGGATCTGGTACCGTTATTTGAGTGGTCTTCTCTATTGTTACGGGCAAACGTAACAAATTTGGCGACGCAGGTGAGACTTTTCTTGAGATGAGTGACATAGGGATGGAACAATTACTCGAGCCACTAGTGTCAATGTTTGCAGATCGCCAGTCGTCTCAGACCGCTTCCGCCAGTACGCCATCAACTGACGACCTCACCAACAGTACCTCGGAGTTCTCCTGTGATTCAAAGAATGGCGTAACGTCCAAGTCCTGGTTTCGGCGTTACGAAGACTGGTCCGAGTCGATCTCGCGTCCCAGGATGACGTATGTAAGGTCAGACTCCTTACCCACAAACTGGGCATGGCCGAACTAAAGAGATACATAGACACGATCCTCCCCAAGTCCTAGCTCGACTTCACTTTTGGAGAAACCAATCCTGGGGAATCGTGGATCCCCAACAGATGTACAACGCCAACTTAGATGATCAATCGCATTCAAGAAGGTGTCCCCGTTAAGTAGTCATTTCGCCTATTCGGTTAACAGTTGCTGTCAAGATATGACCAAATAATTCAACCAATGACCGGCAATTATGTAGACCAAACCAGTCACGTTTTCCTCGGTATTAATGCTTGTAAGTCACATGGCATATTGCGTGACGTTCCTCGGTAAACTCGAAGGTCGTTGGTGTTTTTGTTGCCATGGCATCACCTGCATCAGATAGCGCAAATCCGGCAGCAGATTTTGCTTACTGGTGGATGCACTGCTCGAATAGTGAGTTCCAAAACCCACGAATCGACCAAGACAATAGATGCTTAAGAGACTGGCTTTAGTCGCACACCGGCTTCCCTCTTACCTTGGACGCGGTCAGATGAAGTGTCCGTAGCCTCTACCTCCACGTGAGGCAACCGTTTTTATATGTGCCCTCAAAATCACGGCCAGGATCGCCCTATTACCCACATAACTCGATGCGAGCTTGATCAAGCCCTGTCTAATGTCACCGCCAGTGTGTGCGGCTTCGTGCAAGAAAGGTCAATTTAACTCTCTAGCGACGTGCCATTCAACGATAGTCATGCCACACTGATAGCGTAATTTTCAGACGCAATGTGTAACTCTTATGTCTAGGGCTACACACGTTCACAGTAATACCGTCAGTACCGGGTCGACAGCCTCGGTTGCTCAGCTTCCTTTGCTAGACTTTCACCACTGGATTGTGAGGTCAACGGTCAGCAAGTTCACGAAATTGTGGTATTGTTGAGTTCAACAACAATTTGGCATGATTAAAACGACAAACCCAAGTGTGGCAGGACACAATGTGACATCATTTTGTGCAATGGTAGGTTAGAAACACTCGCGTAAATTTTGCACTGAAAATTGGAACAAAATAGCCCATGTTTTCACAACCAACAACTGCCACTAGAGCAGGCTGCATTGACCAATCACAAGCCATGTCGCTGATTGGCTGCGGTGCCTCAATAAAGGCCATTTAAACACAAACAGACCAATTATTGGCTGAGTTTGACGTGATCTAACAGTGTCCGCATTTCTGTAGGGGCCCTACACTGTCACTCCCGCCTTCTTCGGTTTGTCAGATTCTGACGATCAGTTGCTTACCGCAATACATAATGATCAGCACCGGCAAAATAGATTGACCCGGATCGTTGGCGAATGACGCTCGCGATTGGTCAATAAAGCTTGTCTGTTGTACCATTCTTCTTCATAGCAGTGTTCGGGAATTTGACACGGCTAAAGTGTGATTGGACAATGTTATTGAGTTTTAAAAGACCTTGTAAATACCGAGAAATTGTCTGTGATTATACCTGCCTGGCTTATTTCCATGGCAACTTAATGTTCTAAGAAAATACTGACGAATGAATTCGAAAGATAAAAGAAATCTGCGATTATATTTTGCGAAACTTCGGCTGATCCCTTTCCAAATAGCATTCAGGCCAGCTGCAGCATATCATGCCTGATTTTATACATATTTAGTAAAATCTCTTTTATTAGAAGTTATACTGAGAAAAATTACTTCATCTATAACGCGGTTTCTTCAAAAAAATTCGGCCTGCACACTGCCGATCTGAGTCGAAACCCCACAAATTTTGTGTAGTTTCTACCGAGTTATGCCGCGGACTTAACAACCTCCTTGTTCGCATGACCCTAACTGTTGTCGTTCGCAAGATAACCTTCTGATGGCACTCGTAGAATGTGCATGGATTACAGGAATAGTTCCAGCTGCCTACTCGCTACGACGACTTCTGAGTCTGCAATCTTGGAGATATCACCAGTTGCGGCTTATCAGCCTTGAAGAGTCTGAATCGTGTTTGTTCAACCCCTTAATCTGGTCGCTCCACCTCCCCCACAGGGTCCCCCTTCTCGCAGCATGTCGCCAGCCGCGCGGATCCTCAACTCCCCCCTCATTCACACTGATATTTATCTTGGAGTATCCCCACACCTAGGTCTCGATGTTAGCGCATGTTTGACTAACGAATCCGAGGTATAAATGCACACGCACAGACCCCACACACGACACAACGAGGTTGGGCTCTGAAGTAAAGGGTTGTGTCCACGTCCTCGCCGATCTTTTTCTCCATCGCGGGTACCAGGCAAGCATAATCGGGCCAGAGTTAATTCCGTGGCCCCGGCGTGTTTCAAGGTCGCATTCTGGGTCCCTCAACAGATTCAACTAACGTTAGACACATCAAAGATGATCGGATCGCATTCCGTAGCACTCCAAACACCGATCAACCTGACCTCAACCCGTCCTCACATCCATCCTAATCTCATTTCTGTCCACATCTCGATGTGGAAGAACTTGATGTGGCACTGCATTTCACAGGGCATAGATCAAAAATACAACCACAACGGATGTTGAAAAAAGGAGGATGTATTAAAATATCTGCAAAGTGTGACATTCAAAATTTCGACAAGGACCTGAGATTCTGAAAATGAAGAATAAAAACCATTAGTGGGTAAATCAACCAATGAACGATCAGTTGGAAACTACAAGTTCAAATATGCGTCCAATGTCAATTGCAAACCAACAGTTTAAACACTTCTTGGAATGTGTAGGACCTACCTAAGGCGGCAGCTTTCGTAGCGGCGTGTCAGCGCCTTCCTGCTGACGTCTGGACTCGTGCAGGGTCTTCAGCCTCTCGGCGTGGATCCGTCGACACTCGTCAAGACCCTTCTCCCTCAGCAGTTTACTCCACGGTGTCTGCAGTGGGTGGAAGCAGGCAGTTAGTCTGTGTTTAGCACGGCACGTTCGCCTCTAACCAACCCGTTGCCTTCTGTGACTCCAAATAGCCAAGGAACGAACCTGACGTAGTGACCGCGTTTGACCTGGGGAATTGTTAAAATAGCTCACCTCGATTCTTCGGTACGTGCATGCACCAGGAGTAGACGTGTTGGCAGGTGGTTGGCTTTGGAGTCGCTCGTCAGGATCGGCTGTCCCACCATCACCAGTTCCACCGTCTTCTTGAGCTCTAGAAGACCTCGTTGAGGCGTCCTGAAGTGCCTGAATACAAACACAAATAGAAGCATGTCATAGCAGTTCTTATGTCCACGCAAACGCTCACACCGCTGACTGGACTACTTCAAGAGAAATGTAGGATATCATCCATCACTTAGGAAGCGAAATTAGTCCTACGCCCAACTGACGCGCATACTCACAGTCGTTTTTTCTTTTATTGAAAACCCCAAACAAGTCGGACTAGAGACAAGCTATTGCCAAGGAGTATGCCTGAGCAGTTTTACGCTCGACGTTCATTGGTTGTGGTTCACAGGCACGCTGCCACAGACACACATACACACACGCACGCACGCACCGCTGAACCATTCTCAAATTCCTCTGTTGTCGAGTCGTGACGTGCGCTAACACGAGGTGATGTCGGTTGGTGCAAGCTACCCTACATCCTTTCCCCTGGCATTAAAGTTGCATAGGTGTGAACATTTGGGCCGAGCCATCTACAACGCCAGCGTAGCCAATCACATTCACTGAACGCCACTTCGGCTGAACAGCTTCGGCTTCCACGCGCACGTTTCGGACATGTGGAAGATCCTTTTACAATTCTTTTCAGTGCTTAATTCGGGGTAGCTTCGTTCAGATTGATCCTGACGTACCAAGTGTGGAACAAATCGAATTCCAACGCTCGAACGCTTCCTGGACTACAAGGACTTACCTGCTGGGGCGGCTGCTGTTTCCGTAGCGGCGTGTCAGCGCCTTCCTGCTGACGTCTGGACTCGTGCAGGGTCTTCAGCCTCTCGGCGTGGATCCGTCGACACTCGTCAAGACCCTTCTCCCTCAGCAGTTTACTCCACGGTGTCTACAGTGGGAGGAAGCAGGCAGTTAGTCAGTGTTTAGCACGGTACCATCCGCTTACACTGCATTGTCGCAAGTCGACGAACACTCAATTCCTACGGACTTGGGAATCGCTCACCTCGATTCTTCTGTACGCGCATCCACTAGGAGTCGATGTGCTGGTGGTTGGTTGGCTTTGGAGTCGCTCACGAGGATCCGCTGTCGACCCAGGACCGGCTCTAACGTCTTCAACAACTCTTGAACACCTCGTCGATGCGTTCCAGGGTATCTGAACACGGACGGAATCGACAACGACTCGTGCAAAAGGCGTGTACATGTCATGCCAGAATAAAGAGCGTTTTAAACCTAGGTGGATCCTTGTTGTTGTTGAATCAAGAAGCTTGGAAGTTTACAGAATAGATAAACTCACACCCTGCCGTGACGATGAAGACGCTGCAACAGGCGGTGGTGCACCTGGCATGGCGTTCTTGAGGGCGTTTGTGGGAAGGAGAGAAGGACTGTGTGGAGACGGCGGCGATGGTGATGGCAGATGCTGATGGGTGGAGGTGGCGGCGGCGGCGGCGGCGGCGGCAGCAGGTTGCGGCATCGACCAGCTAAACGGCATCTTCTTAGCTTTCTCGGTCCACGGCCACTGTCAACGTCGGCAAAGCGAAAAAAAGGCCTTCAATAGAGGTTCAAATGTGCCTTTTGAACCCAAGTACTGTCAGCTACGTTGCCGTCATCGGAATAGGTCCGTGGATTCACAGATGACAAATGAAAACACCGGGTGCAGGGAATTCACACTACCGTGAATGAAACGTTTGCTTTCCTCGACATCTTGCGAGGAACGCTTGTCCGACGCAAAGGTGTAACACTCAGTGTCCAACCGGGACGACTACTATTTCCACCTGCTCGTAATCAAACGGTACCGCCGACAGCAAGGCAAAACAACCAGCCACGTGCTTGTCAGACGCAAAAGCAATACTCACCTGTAGACGCATTTTCGGGGGATCTGCGACAACAGAAACCGTCTCTAATGCCTCTTCCTCCATGGAGTCTCTCTCAAGGGAGGGGCTTCTTGCGGTTTGACAAGAAAACTGTTTTGCAAACAAACAAAACAGCAGCTAATACAAATGATGTTCAGATACCACTGTTTAGCAATTCCGAATACACACACACACACACAAGCAGTTGGGTTCAGAGCGTCGTAAAAAATGCACTACCAGAGCACCCACTTTCACGCGATTGGGTCGCGGCGGCTTTGGCGTCTCCTCAAAGAGCACTCCTGTCGCAGGAGTGTTACTGGTGACCCGACGGACCGACTGCAAGCAAAAACAGAATAAAGGGATTTGCTCGGAAAAGGGAGGTGATTGGCCGGTTAGTCTGGAGAGGGACGACTGTTGCACTGGATGGTGAGGTGGCACAAGGAACAGAGCACATTCGAAGATTGAATGTCAGCGGAAACCACCACCGCCTTCCCAGCGCAAATAATTGTGAAACACGCACCTCCACTTTAGACGCAAATCTACAAGGCGTCTGTTTGGAAGACAGGGAGGATGGCTGGCCGAATCGTTGAACCTTGGAGGGCGTCTGCATTCGAAGGGCACCCTGACGGCTAGGCGTTTTCGTGACTACCTCAAATGAGGGTTTCGACGCGGAGGCGTAAGTCTCCCAGGTGAAACCGCGCTTCTTGGCCAACTCCGTCCACGGAAACTGACGGCAAAAAGTAAAAATACGCGCCTTAAAGGTTACAGTTGCGTTTACAACAACAAAAGACCGGAAGTGAGTTTGTTAGGCAAGAAAAGATGTCTTGCTACGTAAACTTTCCAATGCCTTGAATTGCATTTGGCCCAGAAAATTGAAATGTTTCTTGGATAAGAAAGAGAAACTGTCAGGTACTCCACTAGGTGAATAACTACACAAATTGCAAACGGATGAATCACTCACCTCGCAGAGTTTTTTTGGCTTTTTTGATGGGGAAATCTGATTGACCGGAGTATCGAGCGACGTCCTACCCGACTGACTGTCCCTGGATTTTTCAAAAGGCGGCTAAAAAAGAACAAGGCTTACATTGGCCTGTTAAATGTCTAATCAAGTCGCACACCACACACCAAGGAAATACACACATACAGTACTATTAAGCGAGGAATCAGCAAATGAGCTAGGTAAATGACTTTACCACATTATTCTACTTAGTTTAAGCACAAAATATTTCGAGCAAATTTGCCTTTTGAAATTAATAGGTGCAAGAGAATAAAAAAAACTCACAGAGAGGACAGCTGAGGGTCTCAGAGGGGTAATTTGATTGTTTTCGTTGCGGACTTTCAAGGGCGTCGGAGAAGACTAAAGTGCACGAAATAGTCATCTGCACGCGATTTGCCACCTTCGGAACTTAAATAATCATGGCCAATTCAACGGAACATTCACGAATATCTGACTGTTCAGCATGAACAAAAGAAACATACCATAAAAAACCTTTCTCGTTGATGAAGGCTTTTTCGAAGGACGCTGACAGAATATGGAGTACCAGGAGTTTTAACCGGTGAAAGACTATCACCAAGCTAGAAAAACAATTTTAACAATGTAGTTCACCACAAACCAGCACCATTGGAGAAAAGAGAAATGCGAGAATTTGAGAGCAAGCGGTTCAAATATCAGATACATTGCGGCAAGGATTTATCCAATGGAGATGACTCTGAGAGCATGTTCACTACCTGAACACATTTTGATGGGTAACATGAAAAGCCGAATGCCCAAAATTTTGACGTACCCAAAAAACTAGCATGTTCCAGAGCAAATTATACGAATTGAACATTGTTTAGTAAGAAGAACAAAATCAATACAAGTTAATCATAAAATATTTGTATAATTGTGAAGTCGTTTGGTAACCACAGTCATTTATAATAGACAACTCCATTTGAAGTGATAAGGTCCTGAATATTGTACAACAGACAGGTGTCGATTTCACCGAATACTTTGGTCAAAGTTCGCCCATATGTGACAACGAATACGACGACAAAAACATTCAAGAAATGAATTGAAGCGCATTCATTCGGACAAAAAAATCGACAGTAAAACCCATAAAACTGCTATTACCGAAACGAAATTAGTGAAGTTATAGATTAAAAACAAGAATTTTCGAAGATTAATCGAAGGAGTTTACCTCAGGAATAATTTCAAACGTTCGATTTAAGCTATCAGTGTCAGAATCCATTCATTTAACACACCCGAACCAATATGCGCGCTTTTGCAATAAGATCTAAATCTGACACATTCCAACATTGAAATTAATTTATTAGTCGACTGTATGGCTTTTTATTAAGCAATGTAATAGAGTGACCTGAACGTGTACCTATTTTAGGTTAGTTAGAAGAGGAGGATGTCCTTGCTCTTACTGTGACTGCCTTCCATCAAAAATATAATTTTCTAAAATCTGACAACATTTCAACTCGTTAACAAATGATATTCGCTTTCATTCATACATTTTATTTGATTATTATTTTCCGACGTCCCATTTAGAACTTAAACTGCTTTTTAACACCTAGCCTAAGGTTAAATAAAATTCAATTCGAATGGTGTTTTGTCCACTTTAAATTTTTTTTTTTTAAAAGCCAAAATCCAAGGCCTGAATATGAAACATTTTAAAATTCTAGAAATATAAGTGTCAGTTGATAAATTATTACAGCAGTAAGTAGTCATCATTGGTCCCTTGATATTTTAACATAATTAAACAACTCACTTCAAAATATTTGATTTTTTTTCTTTTATTGCATTGGTGGGAACAGAACACATCTTATATTTAGTTACAAAAATATACTGTAATTCAATTTATAACCTTGTTTACCTTTACCGCAGTTGCTTTAAATCCTGCTAAATTTCTCTGCATTCTGTGTGTGAATTGGTTTGCCAACTTTATAATTTGTCAAGAGTCAGTGGGGCTCTAAACTTTTTCTTTTTACTCTATTCTGCTGTGACCCACAGAAATGTCATTTCTCGGAGAAACCTGTTTCGCAGCGTTCTATTGTTGTAATGCCAACTTTCTGTTTCAAAGATCTGGTTCTCTCGTACGTCAAACTTATTCCCGATATTGCTTCAATGCCAAGCGAATTTCAAATTTTGTCTTTGACGCATTTTATTTTAATATGCATCTTTACAGATTTACCAAATGAAGGTTAATAGCAATGTTTTCGGCCATTACGTTGAGATATTCTCATTGGTGTTTAAAGATCGCGAATTAGGAAACGACATTGAACAAATAATGCAAGTGGCCCACCACAATCACCACTTTTGGCGATCTTAAAGGCAGCTGGTCCAGTTAACCTTACCGGATGTCTGTTCCAACGATTTTAGGTGGATACAAGAACGTTCATGCTTATTTATTCTAATAGGGATATTTCTATTGCGCTAGTTAGCTAGTTAGTTTTAATTTCGGCTAGCATTTTAAATACTGTCTCAAAAAGGGTGATACAAATACCGCCTAGTCAGTACCTAGCAGCGGCAGAATTGTGCGAAATTATCTCCGCAGGATTTTTCGTAATGCGACAATTCAAAAATTTATAGGCAAGGGTGCGAATAGTTCCGCAAAATGTTATTTATGGGAACTTCACGCCTAGAACATCAGTACAAAACATTTGACCGGTTACTAAGTCAAATAATGTACCAGACACTGATAGTTTCGTTAACGGTCCTCAGTCTTATTCAGTACCAATTTGTTTAATTTATATTGCAATTAATGCAGGATTTCTTAAACATGATTAAATATCCACGAAGGCGGTAATATGAGACGTTGCTTCATGAAGAAGGTTGCATTAATCATTTTGGCAGGCAACATGTTAGGGTCATTGAAATGTTGGACGAATCCAATTCAGGAACTTTCATTTCAGCACTGCTAAGGTTTAGATATACAACGCGTTACTAGAGGTATCTGCCGATACAAAAAAAATTTGCTTGGAGACCGTTGCTAATTCAGCCCACCTCAAATAGGCCACCTTCAGCTTTGCACAAGACAGACGGGTTTTGTTGGGGGGCTGCGTCTTCACACCCACAGAAAGAAAATATGTTGAATTTTATCGGTTCTAGGCACCGCTATTTTCCCATCACAAGATTAATATTGACTCCAATCACCTACACTGGCTCTACTTCTTGTATTTTCACACTCCTGAAGACATATCTGTAGCTGCTCATGTTGACATTTTGGTTATTTGACGGGCCAATAAACGGTCAAGTCGCCTTGATTAACGCACATTCATTCGGTCGCTCCATTCTCCGCTAAAAACACACTCATTTTACAGCCTGCCGTCAGCCATGGACGAAACTCAACTCTCACCAGATTAGCCCTGAAATCCATCGTAAAAAACACGCACTTAACTCTCAATGTTAACGTGTATGTGACTCAAGCTGTGTAACACATCTGAGTTAAAATTAGACACGCGAAAACGCCACCCAGCACACACCAACACCTGAATGAGCTCTGAAGTAAACGGTTTCATCCACGATCTCTCCGGTCTGTTTCATCTTTGCGGCTGTCGGGGTAGGGCAGTTTGGTTGAATTTAACTCAAACATACATGCGTGCAAAAATCGCTGGTCCAATATCTGTTGTAGGTCCAAGTCCCAACATAACAATGTGCACCACTAATGCCTCACTCCTTCATACCACTTCCACAACATTCTTATGCGTTGGCTCAGAGGTTGTTCAATTCTGCCTGCCTCGGAATCAACTGTAACCACTAGCTAATGAAATCAGCGAAGGACTAGGGTCTTCGCAAATTTACAACGGCCTCACCTTCTAAAACTAGAGGCCCCAATTTCCTCTACCACTCCTTCGGCGGTGCTTTTCAAACGGAAACAAAGCCTTCTGTGTACTCTTTACTCACTCGACTGTTCAGCTAGCTTAAACTTAGACCGCATCCAGCGCACCTTCGTTATCCAGGTAATCCAGCTACTTTGTTTTAGTCTGCCTCGATGGAGCGAAAACGCGGTCAGATCAAGGGGCATTCAACAACTGCGTTGGCTCACTTGAGGCTTGCAAGGGAAGCTTACTCATGCTGAATCCAACCTCTGTCTTTACTCCCGTTAACCTAAGCCTACACAGCCTGAAGGGATGATCGATCAGGGCCATCTACTCAAGAAACCGACCTCTGAACAGATCAAAGAAGAGACTTCAGGAAAATTGCGGGTGGGTTCATGCTTGGTTTTTTAGATCCCAGTTAAAAGTGCTGATGCAAAACTGACGGGAGTATGCGGGACGATTGGAAGATAAATTATCTCTAGCCTCAACTGCTTCAAGACCAATCTGAGCCTGGTAGAGTGGGTATGTGGGCTCTGGTAACTACAGACTAAATTACCGTTTCAAATCTCTACTGGCTTCAGACCGCAATTTTTAAGTGAGCTACAATTAGGCATTTCAACGTGCAAGAAGAATGAGTCAAATCTGTGTTTTGAGTTGGTGTTTGCAGGCTAGCCTAGTCTAGATCGTTTTCGTTCTGAGGGGTTTAGTTGTCACAAGTCCAAAGCCTTCCCTACTTAGGGAGGTACAAGAACAAGGTTATGACAGTCGATGCCAATTCATACATTAATTAGAATTTGCAAGGCTTCAGATACACACACACACACATTGATGCTACTGCTAATTGCAAAAAAAACCACGCGAGGCGCCACGGCAATGCCTACTCCGGCGCTGCTTAAGTGCCCACACGAATGGAGCTGTTAGTTGCGATACTACTGGCAAAGCCGGTTTCAGGGAATGGATCCTACACAAATTGGTCTCTCTTGCCGACAGCAATCGCGGGCGCCTGTCCTCGTTTTGGCGCGTCAAAATGACGCGGGCAGGCCCTTATGCGTACGATTTATGCGTATTTAAGTGTAAATATCACCCAGACGTACGAAAACGCAGCCCGTACGTGATTGGCTAGAAGTGCTTGAGATTACCGTCTGACTCTTCAAACCTCCGCCGCAAGCAGCACTTGCGATCACCGCTACCAGAAAGACTCATGTACCGGGCTGTACCCGGCCGCTACCACACAGGAAGTAGTAATGACGCGACAGCAGTCACGCACACAGTGTGATTAATCTTTAGGGCCGTCTGCGTCACGCTCAAATGTCACGCACAGAGCTGCTGGTGGTGGTGATGGTGGTGGCGGTGGTGAAGGTAGTGGTTGTGGTGACAGAACATTTGAGACGCACGAGGCACAAAATAAACGATCCAACGCAACGCCTGCTTCTCCACGTACGTGGAGAAGCGCGAGGTCAGAACACGAGGGCAGGTTAGCGTAGTAGTAGTAGTGGTAGACAGGCGTGTTAGTCTAGTCAGCGAGGTATTTGGTTGAGTTTTTCAAGAAGGACAGTTTAAACGCGCAGCCGCCACGGCGTTGCGAGGAGCGGCGCTTCTAGTAGCAGGCAGCGACGGCTTTGAATTCCTCCAGGTTCTGGAAGACGGCGGACACGACCTGGGGCACCGCGCGGTCAAGGAGACTTGGACGGGTCGGCGTGAGACCCGCGAGGAAGCCGATGTGACCGCCGTGACGCGTAACGGCAAGCACGACGTTGTCGCTCTGCTTCACCGCCTCCAACGGCAGAGCTAGGGGCGCAAGAAAATCGCAAAGGTAACACTCATTGTCGACGCTGCAGTCATGGATTCCACTGATTTTGGCTCAAGCGCGCTTTACGTTTGTGTGGTTACTCAAACCAATTGGGCGCTCGTTTGCGGAGGCTGGCTTGAGCTAGGGAGATGGGGTGGTTAGAGTGGTAGTCTTAATCAATAAACCCGCGGAATCTCTACAAATACCATGTGCATTCTGATTGATCCAGGGTGTTTAGAGTGAAACACGTTAATCGTAATTCTTCTCTCTTGTCAAGTAACCACATCCAGGCCCGCTGCGTCGAAACCCACAACAATCCTGCAGATGCGATTAGGCATGTCCGCTAGCATCGTTTCCCCTGACACGGAGGAAGGCGTACTTGATAGTTAAATCGTTGTACCCACAATCCAAAACTCGCGTGTTTTATGTGAAAGGTTTGTGTAAACTACAGCAACCAGGCTCGTGTGCACTGTGGGAACACACACACAAGCCCACAAAAGTACTTCACCACAAACCAATCAGCTTGCTGTTTTCCCGGAGCGTCATTAGCCAATCAAAAGACTCACTTTCGAAGGGCACGAAGGGGTCGTCGGCGGCGTTGAGACAGAGCACGGGGACCTTGATGTCGTCGATTTTGGCGGCAGGCGACGCCTGTGCGTAGTAGTCCTCCACCGATTTATAACCGAACATGTCGACTGTCATGTTGGCGTCGAACTCGCGCACCGATCGACTCTGCATAGGGGCATTTAAGAAGACGCTACGTGAGAGGCAATGCGACAGGCACTATAACCAATCACAGCACATTGAATCGGCTCGTGTCATTGGTCCAGTGCGTGTCGATTTCAATAAACAGCGTATCCTAAGGCATTACGAGGCACCAACTCACAGCCCTGACTCTAGATCACCAATGGATGCAAATTATCACCCACAGAACCGATATTTCCGCGTTACGGGAGGCCATTGACGGACGACCAGCGACGTCGTTTTGAGATATACGAGTAGTTTTACCCTAAACAAACATATCTCCAGGCACAAGTCAATGAAAGCCATGCGTGTTTTTGACGCTAGTGACGTCAATACGTGTGATTTTGAATGGAAACTTCAATGACAAATAATACACGACAGGCGCTTCAATCGAAATGGCATCTAGTCAAAAACAGCACGTCTCAAAGCCAACTGCACTGGAATTCAGTCACACAAAGACAGAGGAGCAGTTACACCATCGAATGCAAGCAAAATACTTCAATTGGAGAACAGCACCTGACGAGAAGGCAGACTGCAGAATCGAAACTAACCATTTGCGCAAGGTACCCCCTTGGTAGTCGTTAAATAGTGTGAGTGCAAGCTGACAGAAGCATAGCCGGAGCCAACACCAACGCTGTCCACTGTGCCCAAACCAACCACGAACTGGCGGGAGGCATCGTTCAAGAACACAAACCATTTGCAATTCAGACAAGACCAGGCACTCGCAAATCTTCAGCTTGTGCATATATTTCGAAGTCATTGCTCGTTCTCCCTACCCCCGCAGAACTGCATTCAACACGGCGCACATACCGAGAGACGTTTGTTAACAGCGACTAAAGCCCTGTCTAATGGGACTGTTTCCTGCAGTTTCCAGCTAGAAAAACCCACACTTCAGCGGCGAAGTGGTGCTTATTGTGGCAAAGGAGAATATCTACTGAACCGCGTCAACAATGTGAACACGTTGTTTGTGTAAGGAGACCTCTTTTTCAGACGTTTTCGTGTTGATCAAGATGCACGCAAACCGCCTTGCATCTGCGGCTGCAGATGCAAGATGTCAGATGCGATGAGGCACGGGCTTTGTTTGGCACACAAAATTGCATTTTTATGCCGAAAATTGACGTGAAGGAACTTCAAGACGCGTGTCTGGCGTCATTCCCAACCAATCACACGTGGCTGCTGTCATTTCACTGTCGTATATGTGTGCACGCGTGTCTGTTTTGCACTAAGATCATTCTTAACAGTCAACAACAAAACATTACAGCAATTGTTTGCGACAACTGGCGTATTTGGTAAAAGTTGGCCACGGTCCAGCCTCGTGGACCTTGTAGGTTGAACCTCTTTGGACTATTTGAACAGATTTCAATGAAACAGGTAATCAGAAACGTTGCTTTTGTCCCAAATACACTGACAGGGTCAAACAGGAGCAACAGTGTTACATGCAAGAAAGCATAACCGTGAATAACCACCACAGGCGTCACTAAAACGTCACAACAATTTGATGGTTGCCATGGTTACTTCGAGTGTCGTTGAAAAAGTTGGTGGAAATAGGGTACTTCAAGTGCCTAAAAAGCGTCTACAAATGGTGCCAGCTTAATAAGGACAAACTTGAGACATGGAAGTAGCACGAGGCAAACGAAATATGAAACTGCATGATCGGAAAGTGTTTCTTTGGAGGATTGATTTGAGGTTTTGAGTGATGAGAAATTCAACATGCTTCAATTGTTCCATCCGGAATGAGTACTAGCATCGGGCTGCAAGGTTACTCAACAGAAACGGGAATGTCCAGTAACCAGAATTGTGGCGACAACTTGGCGCCACACGTGCTAGTTTCGGTAGAGCGCTAAATTCAACCCGCATACACCACCTGAACTCGCAACACACGGCCATATAAAGAGTGCAATTGAGTTGACAGACAAGAGCGTTGAAATCAGCCAATCATACGAAAAAATTTACACTGATATTTAAGTCCAGGTAATAAAAGAGAAAAACTGGTGAACAACTGGTGGGTGCTTCCTGGTTTAAGAGGAGGGCTCGGTTACAAAATTGACAGACAAAAGAAGCTTACCTTGAGGATTTTCGGGATATCGTATTTCTCTGAGAGCACATCGGCGTTGCGAATGACCAATCGCTGCAAGCTCTTCGTCAGCGGGTAGTTGAAAAGGAACCAATCAAGGGACTTCTCCAGCTTGTCCGAGGTTTGCGCCACGTCCCAAGGCATGCAAATACACATGGCTGCGGTGAGAGGACACGTATTTTTGGCCGATTGCGGCTCCGATTCGTCTGCACTACTTCCCTTGCCTTGGTCAGCAAGGTAGTTGAACACAATAAGGCTAAAACGAACAATTAGGGAAAGGTTAAAAGTAGAAACGAATCAGACGCAACTACAACTGCCTTTGTGGAACAAAAACTAGTTTCCCCGCTGTAATTTTAGGAAAAATATCACAAACATGTTTGCGGAAAAAATGACCTAGGGCAATAATCGATTACCATTAATTCGATTTTGCATTTGCTTTTTGGCTAGAAATAAACACTTCGGAATATGGCCTGATCCCTAAAGCACGGTTTCACAGGGACCAAATACCACTTGAAAATGATCGGTGTAAATGCAGGGTCTCTAAATGCCAAAGCAAGCACAATTATTAAATTCCGAGTGCATGGCACAAATAGTGTTCCGTAAACTCGTTCTGAAAAAAATATTTCTGATAAAGAACCGAAAAGTGCACATACGCCCCAAGAGAAATTCCAATTGCCATCATTGGAGCAGATGGGTAGCGGGAGCGTATACGATCAAGAACTAAAGCCATGTCCGAAGTATCACAGGCGCAATATGTCCGAGCAGTCTAAAAAAAGGAGGTTAAAGTAGAAACGAAAATACGCAGAAGACCGCTAAAATGACAAATTTGTACCTTCAGCTTACGGCGACATGTTCCGCGGTTATTAAAAACGACGCACCTGGAAAAGTTAAATACTTTTAGAAAGCGGATCAGCCAGTTAGTCAAGGTAGTCTTATGATAAAAAAATATCAGAGGCTTTAGCAAGCTACCTGTATCCAGATTCGTTAATTTCCTTGACTAAACTGGCAATGTAGTTACAACAGCCACAGCCAGTTAGACCAGGCAAAAGTACGACAGTTGGAGATTCATCAGTCAGTGCATCTACATTACTCCATGACAGTGACATTTCTCCTCCATCTGGGAACACAACACATTCACTACACAAGTTCACGAAACACCACAAACCTACTCGTCGTAATTGAGCTTTCTGCAACGGTGAAAAATTGGTCTCAGGATAGTTTGTACCCGACCAGTAAAACCAAAAACAAAGGGTGAGTAAACCTCCTGCAAAAAAGGGACGCGAGATTGAAGGAAGCTCAGCAGTTTCAATGAGCGTCCATACAACACAGGATACTAGAAAAATTAATACAATAGTAAATTACCGAGCGCGCAGAAATCCAGTAGTATGCCGTATACGCCCCAACTAAACAGGATATGAGGAGCTTTCCGGTATACGCATCAATTAGAGAATAGTCAGACAGTGAAAACATATCGAATCAATCGAAAGTAAAACTTAGAGCCGGCACAAACACAGCCGAAATACGGTCTCATACACTGCGCGTAGCCAAGGTCCGTACATAGGCAGTCCTTATGAAGCAAAACAACAAGCTGGTGTAAATTCATTTTGGATTAGTTGGGTAAAAAAAATTAAGCAAAGTTTTTTCTCATTGAATATACTAACTGATGCCCATAATAAACATACTTTAATTCTTGAATATTTCGAGGTAGAGAATCAATTGCTCCAAAAATCCATTATAGTGCTTTATGTGTACACAATTTTAGTGCTTTGACTGCTGACAAAAATCAAACAGAGCTTGCTTAGCTTAACCAAATACTATGTATTTTGATTAAAATTTCTTCAAACCCATCATGGTTTATTCCATCGTGATCATATTGGTCGAGTTGACGCACTTGCAACATTGCTTGTGTCGACAAAATTAATTCATTGAACGTTTTTAAGGTATGTCTTACAGCCACAGACCTTTGTAGATTTAAAATGAATTAAATGTTTACGTAAAACAGTTCAAATCAAAATATAAATAACTCTTGAAATTTTTTGGAGTACATTCCTTGTGCACCGATTATAAATAATGTTTGAAAAGCCATGATCGAATCGCAAAAACGTAACTAATGACTAGATCAATTTTCTTTTGGCCTCTAACAAGTTATAGTCATATAAATTGTAAATAAATAGATTAAATAAAAATGTTCGCAATTTTGCCCCATTTTCGTCTTTTTTTAAACCTTTTAAGACTTCCAAATAATTTGAAACCCATTCTTTGACAAAATTCCAACATTGGAAATCCAAATTTGCACGTCGTTTTCACTAATATAAGAAACTTTTCATTGAAATTCGACTAGTGTAATTATCTGCATACAGCACTCAAAATATTAATGTAGCTTAAAACAGCTATTTTTACTGCCGAAATTTAACTGAAGTCATAATGCATTTCAAATTATCCCCTTTTATAAAAGCCTACAGTCCTTGATTTAATTAGTTAACTAATATTAAGAAGATTAAACATTTTTAGGTTTAATTGGTGCTAGATTATGTTTTTCTTACAGTGAAATCACTCAATTATCCAGACTTAGTTCAATATCCGCTAAGACTTGTTATAATTTCGCTTTCGCTTACAATGGTTGAGCATATATCCCGACTCTTACGCTTGAAAAATTACAAAATTAGACTTTTTATAATGATTTTTTAATTTGTCTATTTTTTTAATCTATGGTAGCATGCTGCTCTTTATTCACTCAAATTAAATTGCAATTTTTTCGATTAAATAAAACAAAGCCTAAGGTCACTTAGATCATATATGAGTTCGCGCACATACTTATCAGTTTGATTAAATTACTACTTCGTGTTCACAAGTTATCTTATGGATAATTATTCTGAGGAATATAGAAAGGAACAAGAAAAGCGAGGACCATTACGTGCCGACAAAGTATTTCACAAGAAAAATAATTGTTCATATTAGATTATTTTCCTAATATGTTTACTGTCAAGTTGTGCGATCGGAGTTTTTTTTCAAAAGCACCTTAATAGTCGGAAGTGTTCTTCTAAATCACGTCACTATTTTTCGTTTAGCGTTGGTTTTTTGATGCTTCTTCTATGTTATGGAATGTACGTAAATAGTATACAAATAAAGCGTATCACAACGCTCTGTTTTCCCAATATTCGCTCTTACTTTTACTTATGTGTATTACAGACGATGTGGCCATCTTCTGGTATTGTCATCCGTTGTATATGTGCTGTTGAATGTACTTTCTCCGAAACGAGCTTTCCGGATATCATTTATTTTCTCAATGTTCTACTTGACATGGGCTCATCTCTATCGCATGAAAATTGATTATGGTGGCTATTCTGCAGACGTATCACTGTGAGTATCTTTTTACAATTTTTTTCAGATGTTGTTGCGGTTGATATGTTTCATCCTTATCTTGACTTCTTTATTTTAACCATTTGATGTCAATTTAGCTAGGTATGAAATTTACTTAAATTAGGCCTGGCGATTAAATCCTTATTTTTTGATCAGTTGTCTCGGATTTACATAGTTGAAGCTTTGTCCTCTGCCTCAATAATGACAAGTGTGTTTTGTTCAGATTCCTAATTGCACAACATGCAAATTCACTTAACACGAGGCTCCAAAATCAGTCAATTATGAGTTTTTCATGGTCACTCGGTAGGTCAGTCGATAAGCAGTGTTATGTTGTTCATCTGCCTTTTGTTTTTATGTCCAGTAAAATTGCATTTTGTTATTTCTCTGCTTGCATACATTACTCTGACTGCGTTCTAAATTCGATAACTCCTTTTATGCTGCCTTGTTTGATTTTCATGTCGCATGTTGGCCGACGTTATTAACAAATGTAATTATCGAGCGCTTAAATTCTCACCTCCTGCATCCTGTAGGGTCTTGATTTACTCCATAATTTTCTCTTGCAATAATTCTTGTTTCGGATTCATTTGTAACTATCCATCTACCACCATTTACGCCATATTTTGTTTTTGCCAGCCCTAGGCGTTTTAGTGAATTTCTTAATTCAGTGTTTTGTCCAAACAGTAGAAACGTGAAAGATTATCGGATGTAGAATCTTTCAGAAGACTGCATATCGGGATAGCTCACTTTATCAGTCTGACCCTTTACTGAAATTATCTAACTCTAAATAGGTTAAATTACATTTACTGGCCATTATCACAAATACGACTTAAAGCAAATTAGTCGACTTCTCAAATTTGCAAACTTATAACGTTTTTTACACCATATCTGTGTGTTTGAATTTGTAGTCGTATTTCATATCCCGCTTAATCGAGCACCTTTTGCATGCTAGTCTGACTGCACTAATTTATTCGAACTCAAAGTGTACCTTTTGACTAGGCTGTTTCACGTGCAAGCGGCTTGTGCTGCTACCAAGCACGCATTTGTGTGATCTAGTAAAATGCTTTTCTGATAGCTCTTAAATGAGCACTGTGAAGAGTGTTTTTGCCTGTGATTCAGAGTCGACAAGCACATCACACAAAAGGGCGTTTTACGTAGAGTAGTTCGCCAGCTTCAATCACTTCCTCCTTTGATTGGGGTGCTTTGTGTAGTGCCAGGAAGAAAAAGATTGTTTTCTCCGCTAACCTCTGGCGTCTTTGGTTACTAACGTATTAACTCAGTCGCGGTTCAGAAGATACGGTCGATTTGGGTTTTGCATTTCGTGCCAATCTTCAAGACCACAATTGCTCATGTGCATTTGGTAGACTTGAAGAAGAAAACACGCGGTTTTTAACGCAATTGCCAAGTGCTGAGAAACCACCACAGTCTCTTGGTGATTTTTTGACAAATTCGTGAATTGGCTAGGCAGTCAAAACACCACTTGCGGTGTAATAATCTGCACTCAAAATCCGCTCTGGCCTAAGAAAAACAACCGGTGACTCCTTTTTTTCGCAAACCCCTAGACGGTTAAAAATAGCCAGCCTGCGTGAATTCCCCTCCCTTGACGCCTCAATTGTCAGCATAGTCGCAGTCGCAAGATGTACACCTTGGTTTTTTTCCCCGTAGGGCTGGGACACCGAGACGGGTGACTTCATCCCCTCGTTAAAATAAAACCGTCTGACGTCTGATTGTGTGTGTGTGTGGACACCAGCAGGCAGTGCACAGCCACTTTGTGGATTTCAATCCGCTCTCAAAATCCCGCGGTCGGTTAGTGGGGCAATCGGTGCTTTCTCATGCTCACTCACTCTCACGCGATTCTTCCGAAGCGAAACAATGCCACACTCGACAGTGGGGTGGCAGGCGCCAAAAACACCGATTTTTTTCCATGCCAATGGCGCACACACACACACGCACACAAAAAGCTCTTCTTTTGCGGATGCCCTAACCCTCGTCCTTTTTTTTTGTCACATTCAATTCGGTGCGGGGAAGTACGCGGTCACTTTATCCGCATGAATCACGCCGGTGGGCGCATTATTTTCACTATAGGCAGATTGATGTGTGCACGAAAGTAAATGAATAGGTTTTTGTGAAGCGGGCGAACTTAATGCTAACCCACCCTTTTCGGTGCATAATACCACACCGTTAATTGTGCTGCCCTTCGAATTGTCAACCCACATGCCGCTGCTCCAGTTTCCACACGCGTGGTGCTTTAGTTAATTGAAGAGCGTACCCTCACTCAGTGGAGTTTCTAGTCACGAATAAAGATGCAGGCGATTCCCTGCCTCCTGATTTCGCACCTACGGTGACGCCACGATTCGTCTCAACCGTACCTTGAACTCCGGTCACGTGAGTGTAGTGATTTGGTGTTAAGTATTGTGCTCCGTCTGGCTTTACTTTGGATCCGAACCCATCCTAACTTCTGCGTGTCTTGGACAGGCGGTTCAAGTTGTTGTTTGGAACGACTACACGAATCAAAATTTTTAAGAAAAATTGGGTTTTTTTTCGCGTCTGGAAAGTCGAAAGCCAGTTGCCTCAATCAATCAACCAATCAGTGTTTGATGCTCCGACCAATGAAGACTCGACCTACCGCTCATCCGTGCAAGGCTGAAGGTAGCATTACTAGCCCAATTGTTAGCACGTCACAAGCTCCCAATCTCAAACCTCCTAGGTTGGTCTAACTAAAAAAGATGGTGTTTTTAACCTGCTGGTTATCGTCAAGCGGGATGTTACCCAGTAGAAAACGCTCTTCGATACGCGTTTTTAACCCACGCAACCCTATTGGGAGTCAAAGTAATCTTCATGCAAACGAGCCAATTGTATTCGCCCCTAGGGTCTTTATTGGAATTTGCGACCAATCAAAATTGTTCTCTTCAAAGTTAGCATATTGCTGGATAGCCGTTGCCCGTTTTGACAAATGCTACTGAATTTCAACCTCAGGGCTGTTTGAATGGGTCATGTTCTTGGTATTTCCGATTTTTGTCTCGCCTAAACAATACTTAATTTTTGTGAAAGCACAGGTGAATCATCGCGTCACAGCAGCCATTTCATTCCTTGGATGTAGGAAGGAGAGTCGTACTAAACCCAAAACCGGACACACCTTGTGCATTAATGTGGATTTGAAAGGGAGCACACTACGTGTGTGTGTGTGTGCACGTGGGTGTGTTCGTGTGCGTTTCCGCGTGTGGGCTGAGGCGCGTTGCGTGTGTGGCTGGGCTAAGCCGCCCTAGGCTACTAATTTGGGACGCGTTCCTTGTCGCTGCGTACAATTGTATTCACCCACAGTCACACGACGCGCGCTAACTCCTTACAATTACCCAAATTCCTTCAGGCGTTTTATTGTGTTGTTGTTTAAATTCGCAACACGCTTTCCGGTGAGTCGTGCAGACTGCAGCGAATCACAAAACACCTCTTCACGTGATATAAAAATCGGCGCTGCACAAATTCACATTCCCCTCTGTAAATGCAAAATCTCGAGTTGGGCGCCGGCAGTAAATCGGTGGTTGTTTAAATCGATGGAATACAATCGAATGCTGGCGCGTAATTCTTAGTGGTTTCAAATTACTGCGCTGAACTATAAGTAGATGACCATCTTACTTAATTGTATTCATCAAAGTACCTTTAAATTACTTTTTTTATTTTTGCATGCTGGACGCCAAAAGTACAATTTTGCGCATTCACTCACTAAAGGAAAAGCACTTGCGTAAACGAAAATACGTAATAATAATGGCCTGCGTCCCGCGTGTACAATTGCCTTGGTTTCACGTCTCTTCAACCAATTAGAAATTGAGCCCCGCTAGCGAATCAGGCGACTGCATCTCGTCTTGCAGCAGTGATTGGCTAATTTGCCAATGTTCCTTTGTGGCCTCAAAGCTGCATTTACAGTTCCAATCAGCCATTTGGAAGCCGCTAAGGTTATTCACAACCCACACGAATAACGAGACTGAGACCATGGTGAAGCCTTACTCTTTATGCAGGCCCAAACACGCTGATAACTCGCGCATAAGCCGATTTCAAGTTGCAGCGAGTTGCACGCACGCACGCGTGTGAGTGTGTATGTGAGTGCAGGGTTTAGTTTTTATGCTTAGCGAGTGAGTCATTTGGCGTGGACAATTGTGATGGCCAACGTCTAACGCGTCCACAACGCATCGCCTCTGTCCCACTGCTTCCCCCCCCCCACAGGTGAGTTTGGGGTTGGTATGTTGCCCACTACCCTGGTAGTTCTGTTCTCTCTCCAGCCAGAGGAGGGGGTGTGGCCGGGAGCCGTTTATAGCACAGACGTCAGCAGAAGCCTTAAGATGACACACAGGCGTGTGTAATGGGGATTTTCTGTTTCCAGGCCACTCATGGTACTGGTACAGCGATTGACCCTCCTCTCAGCCAACTTGGCCGATGGACACGAGGTGGCCAAGGAGGCCTCCTCCTCCTCCACCAGTCAATCGAATGGGCATTCCTCTGTGAAGCCCTTGTCGCCTCGCACTGCCACTCTGACGCCGGCGCGCCGACGCTACGCTGTTCTGTAAGTTGTCTTCTGCTCAAATCACGCTGCTGACGCAGTCCCCATCTCGGCATCACTTCGTTCTAGCCTCTTGGGTGATTTTGGCTGGTTGTAGAGGAGACGGGTAGTGTATCACGCACACACACGAGGCGACGGACAAAGGAATGTCTAGACGTGTGTCTGCGGAGAACCAACCCAAATCACCACGCGCCACCACAACCAAGGGAGATGCCGTGGCTAATGTAGTTTTAAGTGAATCCACACCACACCCATTAAAACCGAAGGTGTTAACAATTTGCCAGAAGTACTTTCCAGTGCACCCTCCCCTCCACAATCATTTCGCACTCTTTGCACCGCACCTCCCGGTACTTGGCGCTCTAAGGGGCGTTGCCTTTGTGTAGCGCAAAGCTTTATGAGGGGTTCATGGTTTTGGCGCCCTGAGGGTCACTATCTGTTTGTATTTTGCACCCCCCCTCCCTCCATTTCTCTAGGAAACTTCCATCACCCATCCAGTTCTTCTCGTACTGCATCAACTTCCAAACCGTCATGGCTGGGCCACCTCTCACCTACAACGACTACCTCGTCTACATCGAGGGCAGGGAGGCGGAGAGATTGAAGAGTGACGACGAACGAGAGATCTTTGTGAGTCACCTGTGTGTGTGTGTGCTTTCGGGTTTTTTTCTATCACTGGCTAATTTGGCTACGCAGGTGGGCTGACATCTCTGGCGGTGTAGTGACGCAAGCTGGCATCCGCGTACGACCTTGTTGTCACGCCAATTCGAGTGTTTCAGTTAACTAGCCTTGTACATCTTGACAAAACTGTTCACACCGAATCCGTGTTCGGTCACCTCAGTCCTGTGTGTTGCTATGACTTGGCTGTTGGGGGTTGTTAACCAATAGAAATGGAGTGTGTGTTAACCAATAAAAATGAGACGCTTAATCAACCTTGCTGGACATTGACCGTTATTACAGAGGGATGAATTACCAAGATATGCAGACGCTTTCATAAACTTGGATGTAACCTGCAAGCTCGTCAAAACCCTAGAATTGGAATTCTTCACAAGAATGAGATCAAAATTTACATCCGTGTTCGGTCACCTCAGTCGCATGTGTTGCTATGACTTGGCTGTTGGAGGTTGTTGACCAATAGAAATGGGATTTGTGTTAACCAATAAAAATGGGGCTCGGAATAAACCGTTATTAAAAAAGACATGAATGACCTCTTCGCTCTGATGTAACTGCAAGGTTGTCAAAACCCTAGAATTGCAATCCGTCACAAGAATAACATCAGAATTTACAGGTATTAGTGCATCTCCAATGATTTGAGGTGGGTTAACCAATCGGAAGGAGGATGTGTGTTTACTTGCGCAACAGTTATTCAAGATTTCAAGGTACAACGTCTGGGTTTGTAATCACAATACATTGCGCATACATTGAGGTTGATGGAAAGAAGCTTAGTGGAAACACAAAACCACGGCGCGCACACAAAAATTTGAAATGGCGCCCACGGAGCGGAACAGAACATTCAAGCAAAATACGAGGATCAAGGCAGCGGGGCAAGTTTCGAAGGCTACCACGTTAGGTTTATTTTTTTCCCACGAATAAAAGCTCCACTGTCCGACAGACTAACAGGTGGAGAATCGGGCAAGGTGTCCCACCAGCTGACGTTAACGGACGTCTGGTATTGATTTCTGAAGCACCAGCACAAATTCCTGAGTGATTCTGAGGTCCTGTCGACCTGGCCGTTGTGGTGAAATGTTTTGCGGATTTCAGACATGTTCGAGCTTTCACCGCAGCAAGTGGATGACCTTCAGAAAACGCCTCGACGTGAGTTAGTCGCCTCCAAGATTCATGGAAACCGGATACATCGTGCCTTCTGGAACCTGTGCGACGACAATCGATCGATTTGCAATCCGCGGCTTGGCTTCTACAGTCCGTCTTCACATGGACTGGCATCCACATGCTGTGTGGGCACTCCCACAAACCCGTCCAACTCACCCGTCTAGACAACGACGCCTCACTTTTGGCCAGTCGACTTTCGTGACGACACTGGCTGCTGTTCTTCTTGAGCTTCTCAGCATGTGCAGTGGAGGTTTTCGTCGGAGACTGTTGACAGGCGTCTGCTGTCTGAGCACCCACGACCTTGTTGTCCAACGTAGATGCCAATCAGCCAGTCTAGACGACGACGACGGCGACATCTCTGCCACGTCGTCTATTTGGTGGCTAGTCTACCTTCGTGATGAGACATGCCATGTTCGTTGGTCACTTCTCTTCACGATTCACACGTTTCTCGATGCACAGATCTCGTTTTACGCACTGTTCAAGGTTCCAAGCTGACACCCGTCCACAATTTGCACTTCGTGAGAAGCCAACATTCCAGAAATCAACCCACAAGAGACCAGGAAGTTCCAAGCTCCATCTTCGTCGACTGTCGGCAATCATCAGACGGACGTTAGTGATTCCGAATCGCTTAAACCTGACTCTGTTGAGTGCTTGAAACAGATGGTTTCGATGGACGAGGCAGGTGCTTCAACGCCACGCGAGGTCATAAGTTATCGCGGTAGTGAGTGGCACCGCTGCGACCCTCCTAAATCGAAGTCACGAAAAACCCACATGCCATCGATTTGCGCTGTCCCATCACCAACCCAGAATGGACCAGGGAGTTCCACGCGCCCTCCTTGAAACAAACAAACCGACACACGAATCTTGTCGACGTCTGAATGTCAAATTGGCGGGACGTCGTCTCTTCGGCTGCGGCTCCCCACGACGACGTTGTCTTGATGATGCTTCCACCGTCAAAGACATGTTGCAATGGAATTCGACCTCTACATAACCTGGACACGTGTTTACTGGCGCGGGAATTACAGGCTACGACGAATCGTGAGTGCTATCCATAGAATCAACTTCGTTTCCGGCCAGCACAAAACGTCTGTCAGCTTCAACAGGCGAAGATCGAAACCACCATGCCTAATTGTCCTCTACTTCAGCTCTTGTTATTCCAGGAATACCTGCGGAGATCTGTTGAAGTCTTTGGCAATTCTGCCAACCTCGGACACATTCACGAAAGCTTGAATTGGTGCCAATTACGTCGCCCTTTCTATTTTTACTTGTTTAAATGCATTAATTTAATTAAATCGGATTATCAGCGCGTAATTTGTTCAATGTCTCTACAAATAGGGGAAGAGATTGTAGAGTATTTTTAGTTTGTTTAAATGTTTCTGTCTCGCGCGAAACGCCCCCCGCGTTACCATGGCATTCAGTACTAAAGCTTAGTGACTGAGGACAATTAAAACAAGCCCAGGTTGGTGTGTGGCTTTTGCAGCAACCGCGTCCAATTAAACGCACGCCTGGCGGTCATTTTCAACAAACAAATTACGGTTGTCATGACAACCATCTTCTCTGCCGCTGCCATTTCAGCTTCATTCATTTTATTTTTTGCAGAAGAAAAATCGCGAGAATCTTCTTCTGCCAATCGTGAGTTGCATGTGGAGCGGCTTTTTTTGTGCATTTAAATTTTGCTGTATTTTGTTTAAATTACTACCGCCATTTTGTTTTGTTTTAGAAAGAAATCAAAAAATACGCTCTAGAGGCATTAGTATTTCTATTAATCTACTTAGGAATCTGCCAATTCTTTCGACCCTCTTTCTATTTGAGTAAGTAGCTTTTAGTAGATTGTCGATATACACACTACTTAAATACTATAAGTCGTATATATAAGGTTCGTGATCAACTGTGGTCCAAAGTACAGTAGACTTCATACCGTTCTTTATTAGAATTTAAATGGAGTTTTCGTATCTGCAGGTGATAGATTCAATGATTTTACGCTTTTGGAAAAAATTGCCTACTTGGTCCTAACCGGTTTTACAATGCGCCAGCACTACTACTTTGCGTGGACCCTATGTGAGTTGTTGTGCAAATACATTATTGCTACTGAAAAGTATTGAGTAGATGTGTAGTATTATTTTATTTTTCGATTAAGGTGCTCTGAGTTGTCTGACATCGGGATTTGGTTTTGCTGGGTTTAAAGACGATAAAACACCCGATTACTCCCTGGTAAAGAGTTTTAACTTCAAGGAGTCTGAGGTGAGTTTATCTGTACATAATCCTCCTTAATTACATCTTTACCTCTACCACTTTGATGCATTCTTCTGTCTAACTGAAGCTAACCTGGGTAGAGCCTAAGAATTTTTGTACCTCCTGTATTGTAGTTTCCAAGAAACATAAAAGAACTGGCCGACAACTGGAATCTGCAGACACTGCGGTGGCTGCGAATTACCATCTTCGATCGATCACCACCAGCCTACCGTGTTGTCTTTGTCTTCTTCGTATCGGCGTTCTGGCACGGCTTCTATCCCGGTTACTACCTCTTCTTCACCTCCATGGCGTGGTTCTCCTCAGTAAGGCTCCATTATTGTCTTTTTTTATGGTTCTTATCTTACAGCATCATTTTCGCATCGTAACTATTTTGTAGATAAAATTCTGCTTGCGTACTACTAATTAGTGCTCTGGTATGTGTGTGTGTGTGTGTGCGTCTGATTGCCTCGTTCCTATTGGTTAAAAATATTGATTTACCCTTTAATGTGAACTGTCTCTGCTGCAACTGGCGGTGCCGTCTAGCGTCTTTGCATCGGACAAATTTTATTGGTTCAGTACTGACCAATCACTAGGGCAATATCGGACCAATAAGCAAACGGGAGTCCGCCTATCGACTAAAACAGGCATGGTTCTCCTCAGTAAGGCTCCGCTGTTGTTGTTGTTTTTTTTTCCTGGTTCTCCCCTTACAGCATCATTTTTACATCGTGACTATTTTGTAGACAACATTCTGCTAAGTTACCTCTGATTAGTACTCTGGTATGTGTGCGTTTGTTTTCCCAATTCCTATTGGTTAAAAATATTGATTCATCCTTTAATATTAGCATCCTTATTTTACGATAAAAATGGGAAATGAGTATGGGTAATAGCCACTTGTCTTAGGATCGCCACCGTCCACTGTGTTCATTATCTAGTTACGGTGCCTCTCTCCCTCTATTTCTGACTGGTTAAAAGTGTTCTTGCTAGTGTTAAAATATTTTTTGTTGCATTAAAAAACAGAACATTTTCACAAAATCGAACTGTTTCTGCTGCAATTGGTGGTACCATTTAGCGTCTTTGCATCGGAGAAATTTTATTGGTTTAGTACTGACCAATCACTGGGGTTACATCCGACCATTAAGCAAACGGGAATCCGCCCATCAGAGCCTATGAAACGTGATCAGAAGGATGTAAAGTTCCGACTTTCACACCCTCTACGCGACATCAAAGGTAAAACTAATTGTTGATTGTGCAAAGAAAATTCAGCGCGTGTTGCGTCTCATTTTTGAATTTAATTTCGATCAGTTCTACTCCGTGGGTCTTTTATTGGCCACTAAACTTCGTTGCCGAGTCACGCGATCCGTAGATATGACTTCCTAACACGTTGATTGCTTCTCCTCTGCTTTTTATGCAGATCGACATCACGTTCACAGTGGACGCAAACCATCATCTATACTTAGCACAATGGGAACCGACTTTGATTGGCTGCGCGTATCGATCGATGGCGTATTTCAACTCCAGAGCATAACTCACCGCTGGTTGCAGTGATTGGCCACTAGCGGGTTGGTGTTTTTTTTCAATCGATTTTTGATGACGATGACTTTTTTCCCCTAGATCGGGCGTCAGATTCGGCGTCGTTGGCGACCGCAAATTCTAGGCTTCCTGCCGGACACCGTTTGGACGTGGAAACCGCCTGGTGTGATGGAAGGCACCTCCACCATCTACGACACCGTCGCGCGTATCGTCACCTACTTTATGGTCAATTACACGGCTCTAGCTTTTGTCGTCTTGTCGTTCCATGACAGCATTCTCATCTGGTCGTACGTCGTGTCTTTTATTTCAATTCATCCACTTTCCTCTCAATTTGTCCGATTTCTCTGCCACAGACTACTTAAATCCGATATGAGTAGGTGGATATATGGCTTTGAAATGATTCAGTCTGGATAGGCAGTTTGTAGCATGCTTCATGAAGCAACCAGCGATGCGAATCGTCTGATTGGTGAGTTAGTGTGATTCGTTCATCAATGATAGGTTGTTACAAGGTCACACGAGAAGCTACGCGCATTATCCCCGTCAATTCGCAATAACAAAACAAGGTCATTTGTAGATCCAGAGCGTTACAATTAATTTTCCCACTGGTCGACTCTTTGAAGGTGTCAACGGCGTTGACCCAGTTCACGGACACCCGAACCCCCAGTCACACGCCGTGTTGTTGACGCAGCTTCCATTGGTTGAAAAAAAACGCCTCATATCGCAGTGCTAAGCCCAGACACAAGGGAAAACCGAGTCGGTTGGCCGTGAGTCAGCCAGACAAAGTGTTATGGACCCGTTTTGCGACAAATGCATTAATCATTGCCGATGTTATTGCGTGCTATGCATGCTGGCACAGTAACTCCTCAGCTATCCGACTTGGTTCTGTAGACGGTTCCACTTCGCCGGTCACTTGGTATGTCTTGCAACCCAACTCCTCCTCCTCCTCCTGCCTACCTCGCGACGTCCAACCTCGAATCACCACTTGAAATCCCAGTAAAATGACCGGGGGTGGGGGAGCCTCGCCTCATCCCCCTTATTCGCCTGCCTCATTCTCTCTCATTCCTTTGTTATCCTTTTCTATCCTTCTGACTTGATCAAACCCTCTATCTTTTGTTATACCCACCGCCTCCCTCCCACACAACACATATCGAGATTACTAGGCCTGAATAAAACCTATGCTCGTAATTGCACCAGGCAGCTTCTGATTGGTTAAAACTTGGGTAGCAGAGGGAACGGAGTCAATTCTTCGACACCCCTTGCAGACGAGATTCTGCCATTACGTCTAGCCACTCGTTGCTAGGTAACGAAGATGTCGGCGTTTTCGTGCTAATTGATTCATTCTAAGTAGCTATAGTTTCTTCAAAATCCATCAAAAATGCTCTCATGGGTGAGTTGGTTGTGACGTGGGACCGTTTGCTTGGGGTTCTTTTAAATTTCTTTTTTATTGAAAACCAGCGCTTTAAATTTATTATGTGTAAGTAGTTCTCACGAGAGCCAATCGTCTGACCGGAAGACCGCGCGCGTCATTAGAAATCGACGCCGCAAATTTTAAATTGGCAATAGCGTCTTTCTGGTGGTTGACAGCTCAAATTTCCCAACTGGGTGCGTTGTAAATGCAGTTGTTTGTCAATGTAGAATTAAATTAACAAGAAAAAATAATTCCGAATCAAAAAAACCGTTTATCTGTGTTGCGTTCGTCATTAACGACTCAAGCTGCATTAAGTGCAAGGATTTAATTCGTTGTTCTTAGTCCTTTCATCCGAAATCAAGTCATAACGAGGCTTCTCCCATCTACTTTGGACACAACTGCCATATAATCGATCTCGTGTCTTTCTACTGGCAAATTCTGTCGAAAAAGTGGGTTTTATTTCTATTTACTGCAGGACATAACTGCTACAACAATCACAAGTCCGTAGGTGTCTAAAACGTGCAGTTTCGGTAATCGACATCCTCGCAAATAAAGTAGAATGAAGGTGCGAATTCAACATGGTCAATAGGTGATTTTGTTTAAATTCGAATTTGCGCTTTGAAGCGTGTGGTATGTCCAATCACGACAGGTCGCCAAATTCACCCAATATCCAGTGACTAATAGCAGAAACAGGCATTAGTGCACACTTAAGCCACAAGGCATCTGCACACACCTGTAGAGCACATGTTGATGGTTTATTTTTCAACCAACCGACCCGCTCTCAAAAAGGCAACAGGTCGGTACATGTTGCCGGTGCGAACACAACCCTGGACGTTTATAATCAAGCGCGCGTTCGCTGGGAGCCCAGTAAAAACACCTTAGGGCTGCAAAACAATAAAAACCCCCCATGGACTAAACGCGAATAAGTCGCTTCGCCATTGTTTAACAATTTCATGGCAAGATCTCTTGCAAAAAATCCGGTTTGTA
Source organism: Mesocestoides corti (assembly GCA_900604375.1). Lineage (NCBI taxonomy): Eukaryota > Metazoa > Platyhelminthes > Cestoda > Cyclophyllidea > Mesocestoididae > Mesocestoides > Mesocestoides corti. Next base: position 80,972 of record UXSR01000051.1, read on the forward strand.
ATTGCATCGGAAAGCTCGCTTCTCATTGGCTTTCCAGTAGGCCGTGAGTGAGAGAGACACTACTGTCTCGGCGATCTGCTGCCGCGTGTGCACGGATTCTAAATTACCGCGCGTAGGTCAGCCAATCAACGACCTGGCCAGTGCGTGATTCACCCAATGCACACCAATCAGACTCGTGCGCGCCACTTCACCGTATCAGGGCCTTGGGGCTCAAGGCCATTAGCAATTCAAGGCTCAATTGGTTGTCAAATGCGCTACACTTTTCAAATATTGCTTGTACAATTTGGATAGAAACGTAATGAATGGATTGTACGATATGGTACGTACTTTTTGTGTTTTTTTTAATAATAAATGACAGAAATGCACTCGGGCTTTCAGGCTTTTGTTTGCGCAATCGTTACCTTGTCTTGTCTGTTTTCTTGTGGCTGAGTCGCTAATCAAAAAAGTTTTTTTTCCCTTGGCGTAACTTTCTACCCATACTAGTTCACTGTATACGTAAATGCTGAGGGGTTCATTGTATCTGGGAGGGAAAAAAACGCGGCATTTAACCATATTCTCATAGCTTTGTGAAAAATGCTACTTCAAGCACTAAGTCCTCTTTTTCGTGCATTGCTCTTCGTTTAATTTCTCGTGCTTTCAATCTGTAATTAAATTTGCAATATTGGCGTCTCTCATCCTTCACAAAACCGTAGTTTCCAAATTCCTTTGCAACTGACATCAGTGACTAATTTTACCGAATTTACTTGCTGCCTCTCTACGAATTGCATCAGTTTCAAATCCTTCAAGTTTGGTGACACAATGTGTAAATCAATTCGAATGTGTGCACCAAATCAATAATTGTGTCTAGACAGTTTGTCTTGTCGCTAATGCTCGTGGCTCAGGTCTTGGAATCTGCGTCTCGCGTAGTTGATTCATCTGGTTGATTGTTCAATCTCGCATGCACTTGACGACCCCCGAATTTGCCTGTTCCAACAGTCTCGAATTTTCGCATTTACCGGCATCAATTGACTTGGTCGAAGGGTTCTGCTAATTCGTACTTGGTGCATGCCCTTTGGGCATTTAAGGCTCGCTGTGCTGCCGGCAACTTTTCCCACAGCCCCACAACCACCTGTGTCCACAAATTTTCAGCATAATTTTCCCCTAAGGGATACTGGAGCTGCTTCGCCCGCCATTCTAGTTTTCAGGCTGACTAACCGTTGGAAAATTTATGTTTGGGTGGTGTCTGGTTGCCTCTTCTTCTGCGTTATTAAAAATGCCCCCAGCGGGGCTTTAATCATAGCCGCTTCAAAGAGGAATCCAAATACCACATCTGTGCGCGTCGTAAAAAACGAATCCCGTCGGTCACGTGGAATTTTCTCTAAAAACCAAGTCAAAAATATGCCGAGCAGAAGTCAGACGCCCGATCCCACTGCTCTTACAGGCATTATCTTAAGAGGAAGCGTGAAATTCGTTTCTTTTAGGGTAAAAACAACATTAATAATGCAGAAATCCTTTGTGGTAGTTCCAACTGCAGCTTCTTAAATAACCGGCAATTTCTCGTTGTCCCGAAAAACGCGACGCCGACATATCGATTTTTTATCGATCGCAAGTCGGCGTAAAACAACGCAGCGTCAGCTGCTTGCAGGCATCACACTGACGCCGCATTATCTCCGCTATTTAAAATTCCATTCGCTGTGAGTCGATCTCCTCGTCTTGCGTTGTAGTTTCTGAGCCGGAATGAGAGGTACTAGCGTGGACAATTAGAGGGCTCAGATTCTAGCCTTTTTTTTCGCACGCTCAGGTGTCTTTTGGCCGATCCATGAAAATGAAAATAACAAATAGTTGCAGCTTGCAAAGCCAACTTTTTGTCTCAAAACTGGTCTCAAGGTCATGGGGCCTTGGCTTACTGGTAACTCCAAGACAGTTTCAACTCGGCAATAAATGCACTCGTGTGTGTGTGTGTGTGTGTGCGCGCATGTTCTTTATTCTTCGCCTCATTTCCGACGTTATGTTAATTATTTGACAATACTTCTGCCTTAATTAATTAGAAGTTTAATTTGGCGGGAATCACGAACTAATTTGCACGACTCAGCGCCTTTTCCAGTCGGGTTTCTGGCCGTGAATTTATCCATCTTTTGCGGTTTGATAAGTCTAGCTTCATTCATTCATTCAAACCCAGGTGTGGAAGCCAGCGACCTTGAACCGACCAATAAGGATTGGCCTCGTCTACAATGTAACCATCGTGTTTGACCTAGATGCTGACAAATTTGTTTTTTTTTAAAAAAAAAGTCGGAATTCTCACTTAAACCCTCCAACGATATCTTGTTTAGAGCAAAAAGTGACAGATCTCCTTCCACGCCAGTGGATCCCACTTACCTAACCCCACATTTATTATCGATTTTTGCCTGTGTCATCCGTACACCCGCTTGAAGTTACTTAGTGGTACAAGCATTTCTCGTTTGGACGTCGACTGACGTCATAATGTGGTACTTGAATAAAAAAAACTACGGCCAGAGTAATTAACCGTACATAGCTCCTCAAGTACTACGTGGCGACATTTTAATTAATGATCTGATCAAAGTGCACCTTGTGCGCGCGTCCCTTTCCCTCTTGTCAGGGCTTGTCTACTTTATAAAAGGCCTTGCTTAGTAATCTTCGTGGTATCTGAATGCCTGAACGCGTTCCATGTAACAAAACTGCGTATCTAAATCCACCCACGCCTAACGTTCGTTGTCGAATGGTTTGAGTACACGGGCGGCTCAGGGCTTGTCAACTTGCCACGTCAAATTGCGATCTGTGTTTGCGTCTACCTCGAAACGCTTATTTCGCCGAAGTCTCTCGATTACGGCAACCGTCGGAAGTGCGTTGAAAGCGCATTTTGGTGTTAAGTCAATAGTTTGGAATTGAGGTGATGGATTTTCGGGATTGGTAGCCAGCTTGCGCACCAAATGTGCCCTCTTCGAATCAAACCGTAGTTGTTGTGAGCTGACTGGCGTCTGCCTCGTGGATTACTCCCTCGTCCACGCACTCAACACGCTGATGAACAGATTTACTCCCACTCAATGCTCGTCCAATATGACTATCGACTGTCGCCTTTCCCGAATTGACTCTGACTGCCAGTAGAAATCAGCAGACAGGCACAATGTGTGTACGAGTGTGTGAGTTTGGCGTGAGTCACGGAATGTCACGGCTAGCGGATAACCGCCAAACCGACATGTGTGTACACCCAGTCGACTACACGCAGTGTGCGTAACTGCAGCTCTCAGATAACGTCCAAAGTACAGACCTACCTACCAGGCTGTGCGAGTTCTAGCCGATGATTTGAACATTCGTTGGACTGGAAGAGCAATGCTGCTTGTCCTACGCCCCAGCCATCGCTTTCAAATCGCGGTTTCGAAAGTAACGTGTCGTAATGTGTCTAAATTACTCCAGTTTTCGGGCACACCATTAGTAAGATTGCCTCAGATCAGGCATTCGATAACTTGTAGCGTCGGAAGCCACAAAGCAGTAAATGTGTCTACAAGACGTTTTCCCGCAGCCAACCTCGCCCCTCCATCATCCTGGGTCTCGGCGCCAATATGATTGGCTCACGTTCTGAGTGCTGATTGGCTGATTTCGATTTCCGTAGCAAATAGCTCCGACAAGGTCAATACCTCAATTTACACGCTGCTCCAGTCGCCTGGAACGTTAACCTAAGCGACCACTCGTACTTTTACATGTTTGAGTGTAAAATTAGCCACTTGCCAGACGCACACAGCTGTCTGCGTGTCGCATTTGCACAAACAACTTACGTTCTCTGTTTCCCTGCCTTCAAACCAGTCCAACTTTGAGGTTGGCGAGGTGTGTCTAAGCGGACTATAACGTGTAAAATTTGGTGTTGTGGACAAAAAGGCCACACTAATTGTCGACGGAGGTTCAAGCGTTTTATTGGGCCGGTAGATCTGGGAGGACGTCGTCACGAATCACCGTGACTTGTCGTGGAGAATGCTGACATTCCAACGGTTTGTGCGTGCGCGTCCGTAGCTCAGAGAGAGAAACAGCGTTAGTCATAGGTGTGTGTGTGTGGTTTGTTTATACGTGGTGTGTAGATTCCAAGATAAACATTGGAGTTCATAGTGGTAATTGAGCATGGGAATCAGTCGTGCGTGAACTACCGTAACGGTTGTGAATCCATCGACAAAAGCTTGAAACGACCTTCTCTTTGAGCCAATCACAGCTAGTTGGTTTTTGATGATACGGGGAGGGGTTTACGGTGGTTGAATTAACTGCCCTCTGTTTCCTTATCTGTCAACACGAACAGTTGTCGCCTTGTGTACTTTGTGTTTTTGTTCATTTTTAAGAACAAGAGACACAGATCATGTGGCAAGATGTTTTCAAAACCAAGTCTGTCTGTGTGGTCGAGATTTCCCGAGAATAAGTTGCCCTATGAAGAACACGATCCTTGTGTTTGCTTTTCAAACATTCGTTACGTTTACGGAACTTCCTCCAAGTCAACTGACCAATCAGCTCTCAGTATTCGTTTTGTTTAAATCTTCCTCTCGTCCAATAGGAACAGGCGCCCCGTAAATGAACTATTCATTGTGCCAGACCAAACACTTTGTCAGGAAGCCAACGCAATTGCGATTTTGTGTCATTTAATGCCAGGTAAAGTTTTTCGTAGCGATGACTTGTGGATATTCCTGTAACCTCTGTCAGTGGCTGCTTAAAGTACCGCCACACGAAGCCCTGAAATCGACTGCAAAAGAGAATGACGTCAAAATGTTCCGGAAACTGCGTCAACCTCACCGGCCTCGCGGCTCCGAGCTGCCGATTGGTCGTTCGATGCGTGATTATTGGGTTTCTGCGCGCGTCGTGTGAGTTGTGGTCGCAGCCCCACTATCGATCGAATTCGCCTGCTAGTAGTTTGTTGTCAAGTCCTTTCGTCAATAAATTATCGATTGCCTGTGAGTTTTAGTCGTAGCCAAATGGGCCAATCGCGTTCGCGGGGTGCCGCAGCTACGTCACAGCCGAGTTTAATACTGACAGCTTTCGTGAGGCCTATTTTTTGACGCGGGCGCCGCCTCACCGCGTCACAGTGCGCGTTCGTGTTCCCCTTCAACGCTCTGTTTATGGGACGCCAGCCACTTCCGCCCAACGACCATTCCCAGTTTAGTGGCTCATCTCGGCGTCTGTGTGTCTGCGTGCACGCGCGCGCTACGATGATTTACGGAGGGAGTTCTTAAAATTACACACACACACACACACGCACACACACACACTTTTGTTTCCCCATACTAACACACACACATCATCCGCCCGCACACAGTCATTTGCAGGCTTCTTCTGAAAATCACATGTAACCTCTTGGAAGTACATGTGTCACTGAATTGTGGGGTTAAACTTTTCGCCAGCAGGGTGATTCAGGGGAAATGTGCGAGTCCTCTCTGGGTAGTTAGATGATCCAGCTCGAAGAGGGTTATGCAGGCAATGCTTTTTCGATGGCTTTGAAGCGAAACACCTAGCGTCACTCCGTTGCATCGCGCGATAACGCATTGTCGCGCAACCTAGAGCCTGCTGGGGGTGCATCGGCCCAACTCCCAACGTCCACCGTCTCCTCTTTTGCGAAATTCCAGAATCTACGTTGAAATTTGCCTAATTGGAGCCTGCGAAGGGGTGATCCACAACATTGTTGCCCCCCCTTCACGAAACAGAAATGGCTTCGGCTGCTTGAAATTTAGCAGCATCGTCGTCTTTCCTTCGTGGAGAGAAACTAGACGTCTTCACCATCGAGTTAAACCCACGGCACATCTGTCGATTGGTCTACGCCAGCGCCTCGTCTGGGACACCACGCGGCAAGCAGCCTCATTGGCTGAGATGAGTACATGCAGGCTGGCACGCTGCCAATGACTTCAAGTCAGCCCTCAGATCACATTTCACACCTCCACGGTCCGTAAGCCCAGTAACGAGGCGTGGAGTGTGTCAAGCAAGTGTGTGAACGGTCACGCGCCCTTTTGGTCAGTCCAAGGTCACTGGGAGCACCTTCGGTTGGTCGTCAAGGCAACTGAAGGGGCCTGGACTGCGAGTGTGCGAGAGTTGTAGCACGGTAATCACAAATGGCGCGCACACACACAGATGTCTGGCGTCGCTCATTTCCATGAATGTCAAACATGCTCCAAAGGCAGATGGACATTCTTCACTCGTATCACGTGACAGGTGGACGGGTTGGTCTGGCAAGTGTGCCCCCTCTTCGTGGACGTGCGTGCGTGGGTACGTGTGCGTGCACTCCAGGCGGACGTCGTTCACCGCGTGACCCGTCTCCTGTGATTTATCGCCTCATCCCCGCCCCGCATGACTCATCCCAATCCCGGTCTCCCTGGCAGACCTCGTGTGTCTCCCTTGGGTGATTAATTCAGTTCATGTGTGTGCGCACATGAATCCCACAATCAGGCCAGACGCGGACTTTCCGTCCAACCACACCGACAGCTCGTTGTGCGTCGGTGTTCCCACCTAAACACTCCGCCGAAAAGCGCGATATCGATCAGAGTATGGAATTCGGTAGCCAGTGGGGGCCGGAAGATGCTACTTGAGAGCGTTTTCAGTAGCTTGGCGGCTTTTGTAACTTCGATTGAGTTTCGTGCATCGCTATGGGCAGCTTTCGAGTTGTCACCAGTCTAGACTTAATCGATATGCCAACGCGGTGTCCCCTAGAGGCTGGGTAGCTTCCGATTTGCGGAGAAACTTCGATTTAGTTGCATTGAGAGTAAGGAACGCAAAGCTTCATCAAAGTTTGTTCGCGTACCTCTCCTAACCTCTCTCTGAACCCCCAGTAGAGCTGGCGGCAAAATCGTGTTGTGATTGGCTGCGTTGAGCTGCCTTACCGTTTAACCAACATAATTTGCTATTTTCTGATAAGATGATTGGTTTACTGGACACCTGGTCCCATTGGACGAGAGGTAGGTTTAAACAAAAGGGACACTGAAATCTGATTGGTTTGATGAATTGGAGGTGGCGGCAGATACGAATCCCACGATCCTTTTTGGTCCTAATGCTTGTTCGACGCCATCTGTAATATTTTATCATCCGAGAACAGTCAGTGGGAATGCATTTCACTCCTCCTTCTCCTGTACCAAAGTTTACAGGCCCCTTCATTGACCTTAATTTTGATTGGTGTCCGGTCATGAAAATGTGATTGGCCACAACAAAACGCCCATTTTGAAGCCCCATTATCGCGTGGTGTTAGAGCCGAACAACGAGACAGCATCGTCGGTGGATTTTGCACAAGTTATTATCCACAGCTGTGGCGATTTTTGCCGTCGCCCTATTGCTAGAATCGTGCTTAACTTGTCGAAAACAATTTCCCAGCTACTTTTAATCCCATTGGCCGCTGTAGGTCGACACGGGTCAACGTGATTGGTCTATTCTTGCCCTCCGCGACCTTGGGCGGGGATTTTAATTCGAAGGTCATTCGGTGCGGTTGTTCGCTTTTTCCTCAAACCACAACCCAGGGTTAATGAGCAGAGTATTAATCATTAATTACCCCACCCCCACACTGACCAATGGGGTTTGAACAAGCGGCATCTTTTTCTTCTCGTCAACATACCAACCAGCCAATCCAGAGTGTGGCTGAAGGTCACAGCAATGCGAACAAATTTTGCAAGTCTTGCAGTCTGTGTCGTGTTCTTGCGTGCACGTAGTACTCCACCTAAGCCGAAATTGAGTATCTTCAACGCGTTACCCGCGCTCATTTGCTTGTTTTAATTATCCAACTTGGTAAGGTCTTGGCGACCTTGAAACTGGCGGCTGCTTTGACGCAGTTTTCAGAAAGATCTACACTCTGACCTCTCTTGCCACCTGTCCAGTTTTTTTCGCAAACACAAACGCCTCTCATTGGTTGTCTGTGGCCATGGTAACCGCATGGCTTTGTTTAAGTGAATCGCGGAACATTCAAACGTCGTAGTGCGCGATACGCCTGCGCGAAATCGCACCACACAGGGTTGGATATAGCTCAAATTTCAACAAACCTCGATATATTTTTGCAGCTCAAATCCACGGAACTATTCTGTGCAGACGTTAGCAAGCCACTGGCCACGCGGGTGGCGTTTTTACGACGCCAGACAAATACAAAAAGCCGCGTTATTTACGGGCTGTTGCCCTGGCACCGTGTTCAGACTACCAACAGCCTCCCACGATCTGGTTCGCTGTCGATTTATGCGTCTCGTCTGTGTGGACTAGAGCCTACATTTGGATTGTGTAACACACATTGGTGGTTCCTTTTTTCCACACGAAACCAAAAACCTCCGTGTTTGTAGGACCTCTCCGGCATCCAGAGCCCACATCTCTCGTTCGACGACATTACCGAAAACGTCGAAGCAACCTCGCCCGGTCCGCCAAGGTCATCGGTTGCCACTGACGACGCTCACCAGCCTCCTCCCCTCCCTTCGATCCCACAGGGCAGGGAGTTGATTATCCCGGTCAATGGACCCCCCTGCTGCATCCAATCGATTGAGGCTTTCAGTGAGAGCACCACTAATGGTGAGTGTCCCCACCTGTCAAAGTTCCCAATTTCCAAACTTTTGGTGAAATTATAGCTACTGTAATTAAATTAGTAAGATGTTTACCCCCCTCTCTTGTCGAGGGCCTATTTCAAATGAACCCAATAATTGCCGTACTAATTAACCGACTTCGCACACGAACTACCGACCTTGTGGACTGAAATCTAGAATCTGTCGAGGTCATTAGACTTCAGAATATTGTTTGCTCGAAGTTGTTTAGTCGCACCTAGCCGCTAAACGTCGTCCGATTTCTTTTTTGCCAATATCGACCAAGTTGATGCGCTTCTTACTTGTTCCGCGGTACGATTTACCTCCCTAATGCCACGGACCAATGAGATGCGTTCTCTCGTGTTTGGGCATCCAATCAAATCGTTGGCGCCATGGATAAAACAGACTGGCTGTCTTTTATTGCAAGATGCTCACGATAACTCACGGGCTGTTTAAACGGTGTGTGCGACGCGACACCTTGACGGCTTGACGACGAGTAGGTGGTGTAAGGTTGCCTCCAATGAGCTGTTCTGACTCTCTCCACAGTGTTCTCCGATTTCGCAAGACGACAGGCCGCCAAAATCGACAATGACGCGTTTGGTGGCAGCGTCGAGGTCATTACCACGAGGATCAGAGAGCGGATCACGATTGTGATGGAACAGCAGGAGGCGCCCACCTCCAGACCAAGTCGATCCAGCGCTAATCGGGCGGATGCTTTCGCCATGGTACGTCTTACAACGCCTTTAACCAATCACCTTGCTCCTAGCGTGGGTGTCATGTCGGCTTCCTTGCTGCAGGACAACAGGAAACGCGAGGCGACGTCGAGGTCGTCGGCGAGTTCGTCGACGTCCAGTTCTAGCGCCACGACGTCGACGACGACGAGTTCAAAGCGACCGTCCCTGAGCGAAGCTGTCACACCGCCAGACAGCGGTGTCGGGTCTTCTGCCAGGTCGCCGGAAAATCTGCCACCCGCTTCAACAAGGAACCCGCCATCTCTGAAGCCGCCAGGGTTTTTCGGACGGCTTCGGCTCTTCTCCTTGTCGAATGTAAGCATTTTGCCGCGGCATCCAATCACAGCAGCTCCCTAACTGTGTGTCTTAGTGTCAGATGACTAAGCGATAACTTTCTTCAGAGCTCACCTTCAGTCAATTTCAAAAATACCGCCAAATACACAAAGTCCAAAGTAAACTCCCTGGAGTGTATTCAAATTAGTCTGACCTTGTACTTTAGTAAAACGAGTCCCTCATTGGCCAACTTCAAGGTCAAAGCCACCGGGTTTGCGTGAGAGGCAATTAGGCCAACGGAAGTCGCCAGCTAAGTAAAATCACTCCATCGCCTCTACCGACTACGGTTTTATGGGTTTTATTTTATGTCCCCACAAATATTTCAACGAATGCAACGCGCTTCCACAGGTGCACCCGCCTAGCGATTTGATTGGTTCGTTGTTGTCGGAGTGTCAACGAGCAGTCCAGCTGGATCCATGGGCTGTGGAATGAGTGGGGTTTGACCGCACCTTCAGTAATTTCTCCCCGTGATCGATTCCAGCTGGTTACATCAGCTGATTCTCACCCACAACCACACATAGACACACACGCACACACACACGCTGCTTAAAAAGAGAGCGAGAGAGGTGAGAGCTGTTGACACGTCAGAAAAGGCACCTTCTGTGGGTCACAGAAGAAAACTAATATCACACAAAGTCGATGAAATTTCGACCCTCTAAGCAAATACGCACGTGGTTCTCGTAGAGCGTGGCGTGGTGCTTTGTTTACAGCCAGGGTCACTGTGTTGAAGCATGCTGCCTTGGCGTGCGTTCGACGACGCAAAACTAGTTGCCTGCGGTAACCGTTAGACAGGAAATGGTGTTGTTTTGTTAGTGAGGCCTCAAGGTCACCCCAAACTCAGGCGTCAGCGAGCTCAAACGCAAAACTGCTTGGTGCTGTCTGGTTTCCCTCGGTGGCATTGGTTGTTTCCGCTATCGACGACTGTGACGTCAACTTGTGTGGTTGCACTGAAGACAATTTGGTGAAATCAACCAACCGATTGATAAACGTTGGCTTGGCGTCTGGTTATGGCTTGAATTTCATTCGTCACGAACGCTTAGGTAGTTGGGAGCAGGTTTTGTGATTTGGAAAGGATCTGTACTAGGGTTTCAGAACGCCGAACGTACGTTGAGTCAGCTCGAAAGCTTGAAGACGTAGAATTACAAGCTCCACTGTGTGAAGACTCAACGCAAGCGCGACAAGAGCTTGCAGCAGGTCAAGTAGATGTCCATCAAAGAGCAATTTCCGGGCGTTTGGACTGAGTGTTGACTGAACACAGCCTCCTAGATCAACGCTAGAACACACGGCAACAAAAGGAGTGATTAAAAGTACATTTTTTCACACGAATGCCAAGCGTAAAAGGTCGTTGGTAGGTCACGGGCAACTCAGTTCATCGGCAGCGAAACGGGACATCCACTTGAAGAAGAAGGTTCTCCTGTGTGTCTGGCGGTGGAACTTGAAGGGTGTGCTTTACCACGAACTCTTGGAAGCTGGGCGTCAGACGGACGATGTGCGTAAATTCGTCGGTGGTGACTTCACTGCCTCGAGGTTTCTTCCACGACGACATTGAGCGCCAGGTCGTGGAAGACGATAGACAATATTTCCAAGATGAAGTCCACCGTTGTCAATTATTTTAAAATTAACTTGCCGACAAATTTGTACAAAACAAAGTCATTATTTACGGATGCGTTGAAATTGTGGGTAACTTTACACGCTCTGCCGCAGCTTCCTCTCAAACTGTTCCCTAATTTTCCAGTCCTCCGTCGGAAAAAAAATACACGCGCAGTCTGGTTAACATAGTGACTCATTCACACTCTGTCCTCACCTCGCGCACACATTGGCTGGACGTCAGGGTCACGCTTGCTGTCACAGCGATCCACCAACCAATAGGCGTGCAGCTCTGCTCTAGGGCTGATGTGATTGGTGGGTTGCCTCGTGCCTCGTAAACTTACGCCGCCTCCCACACCCCACCCGCGCGTAGCAGTACTCTCTGATCGCACGTTGTGCCTTGGCGTTAGCTGTTGCCCCGCGTGATTTGAAGATCACCCCTTTTTTCGATTCCTTTGGCTTCAACCAGGACCGTCCCAGGAGCAACGCCGACAACCCGCGAGCCGCTAGTTCTCTCTCAGTGCACGAGCCCCAACACTGCAGCCCAGACGATCTTAACCCCCATTTACTGCCAAAGTCTAGACACGCCGTCTCCTCGCGCCTCGAGTTCACTGGCAAATCCATCCTCTCGGGCAAGTACTCCAAGCTGATGGACCTTCCGAAGCCGCGAACTCGCCGAGTGAGTGTAGTCACATTCTAACCAATCGGGTTCAATTTGGTCTAATTGACAACGGTATTTTGCCATTTATTGTCTGGTTTTTGCCACAGTAGCAGTCTCAGTTTTTGTCTACGCACCTGAAGGTAGAGCAGCCCATTTTGCTAGCCTTCTGACCATTTTTACGCTTAAGCCTCGTCCTAACTGCCTGATTGGTGAGTCACTCGCCCGTTCCACCCAATCACGATGCGCTACGCCGTAAACCGTGTCCGTGTGTGTGTGTGGGCAGCCAGCCACATTACGAGCATTTCCAACCAAAAAGGCAGAAATGCCGCCGAGCGCAGATGTGCAGATTCTTTGGCAAGCGGAGGCCACACACACAAGCCCTTTTCAGGGGGACACTTGTGTGTGTGTGCGTGCGCGCGACTGCGCTCCGGCTTTTCAACTATCCACTTCAAATTCGCGTGTGCGTGCGTGCGTGGGTGACTCAATAGTGACGTATGTTCTACCTACATGCTCTTTAAAATCACCACCACCTCACTCTTGGTGTGACGATGAAGGTGCTCATGTCGATCTGCTCGATGCTTTTGTCGCCCAAACCGATAACTCTCGACTTTGTCGCAGTTCTGACTGCATTTCTGTGGCTTTTAGCTCAGTGGACATTACCGTGGAGGTGATGCTGGTCCCCCGTTGTCTCCCAACGATGTTGGTAAGTGCGATTTCATTCCCCAATTTTTTTAAGTTCGTGATTTCCCAAGTTGTACAAATCGGCATTTGATTGGGTAGACATGGTGCCTGGTGTGTGCATTGACGCCGCTCGCCAATCCGATCGAGGCTTTTAAAATGCGCGCCCAATTGGGCTCCGATGATTGGTTGCTTCGTGGTGAATCAAATCCAGATTTGGCCCCATCTCGTTTTGTCCCAGGATTCACGATGTTTATCTTGGCTGCACGTGATTCGTCAAGGTAGTGCAGCAGTTGTTTGGTTAAATAACATCAGCAATAACCACACCTCGATCAGTCAGGCTGTTTCTCGTGTTATTTCCAACTTGATGCTCGAAGCATCTTTGCAAAATTCCTTCTGTTCCGTTGTCAATTCTGCCATGAAGTGATCCACGCACCACGTGCCGCAAATATGTAGAAAATCTGGCTTAATCCTATCGATTTCCGATATCTATGGAGTACTGTGTGGTACCAAATTAAATCCCCTACCTAACCAATTTGTTAAGTTACTCATTTCGGCTTTGACCAATGGCATCGGTTGAGTTCTATTAACCAATATCAATAGAGAATTAACTGCGTGGAACTAACCAATGAGGTTCACAGTGGTCGACGTCTGATTGGTTGCTGTGGCAATAACCTGATTTTCCCTTGTCTGAAACACCTTCAAAGTATAGGTGCATTTAACAAGCGCTGATATCGTGGCATTCTGCTCAATTTACGAAATGTTTAATTACCATGCTCCGGATGTTGGATCATGGCGGTTGGTTATTTTTACGACCTTCCCACGAGAACCAATCGGAAGGAGCATACTCCAATCCTCATTGGTTGATTTTTGGCGTGATGTCTGCTCACTTTGCTCTTGCCCGTCAGACCATGAAAAACTGTTTTCCGGTTGCTGATTTTGTGTGTTAAGGCGTCGCCAGCTACCGTGGCTCCTTTTTATTGCGATCTTTAAAACCCACCTTTTTGCACGAAATTCGTACGTGGACATCTATCGTCCGTTTTACGAATCACACTCTACTAATAAACCTGTAAGTAGTCTGGAAATTGTCGGCTGTAGAGCGCGCAAAAGCACGGGTGGATTTCGTCAAATTTCACACAAACCCGGTGTGTGTGTGTGTGTGTGAAGAATTTCAAGTGGGTCTCATCGGTGCGGCCTGCGTGAGTGCATGCGACCCCGCGGCGATTGTAAGATTTATCGCCTCATCGGTGGCGCACTTTTTGCATCACATGATGACACCCGATCGCGCTGGCACGCCAATCGTAACCTTGGCAACACGCGCACCACCAGCCAGCCAGCCAGGGGATCCCTGGCGGGAAAGCGTTGTGTGTCGTCGGCATATCCACAAAAAAATTGGTGTCAATGCCGTGACGACGCGTGGTGTTCGCGAGTGCGCGCGCGCGCGTGCACGCACCACCCAATCACGCGTGAGCCCCGCTAGCCAATGAGCTCGGCGCCTGCACAGCGGCGCGCTGTGATTGGCTCACGAGCCTCGAGGTGTGCACATGCGCAGGCACGTGCAAAATTCGGCGTCATTTCGGTGCCGCTCGCAACTCCCCTCCTCACAACGCGACTGTTTCCATGTCTCGCAGTGTCCGATTCGCGTTGGATGCCTTGGGCGCCTATGGTGAGTGCTTTTTCACTCTCGTCTTTGCACATTGGTTGGTTTGTTCGTTTTTCCGCCCAGTTGCCACGACCCCCGTCACAACTGCCTTAGAGGCATCCGCTGCCATAGCAACGACAATCTCGGTGATTTTTTTGACATGATGACAGCCTTTGAAGTGGAGACAGTCTTGGCTAGGGTTGTGCTTTACTGGCGTAACCAGGTGACGAAAATGCACAAAATTGAGTCATTTGCTTTATCTGGTGACATTCACCCTCGAAACGACGTGTTTTTTGGGAGAAATGGAGGTGACGAAGTGGAAATAGCGCGCTTTGCGTCATCTGGTTGACATTTTCTTCGGCCACTCGCTTATTTTTTGAAAAAAATGGGTAGATTTATTTCGAAGGCTGTCGAAGCCTTTTGCACTGGGGCAAATTTTATAATATTTGAAAAAATAAACAAACAATTGGCTGGGATTTGCCAATTGCCGCGCAATGCCACCCAAATGGCTTTGTTTTCGCCTGGGGGATGCGGAATACCGGTCGGACACGGTGGGTGTGTACTTGTGGCGTCACGTGACCACCGCCAGGCCGGCCAATTACCCTCGCACTGCCTGCCTCGTCTAACTCCAGACAAAATCATGCTCGCGTGGGTTTGTCGCTCTCTGAAAGCTCGCTCATCAGTCCACGTTGGTGGTGGTCAAGTTTACAGAATTTTCACGCCATTCCCGGCATTCGTGACTAAACTTTTTCTGACATTTCTCTGAAAACACGACAAATTTCGGTCCATTTTTCGCACCATAATTCCGTATCTTCATTAGCCAATAAGCTGTTCACGTTTTAAATCAACCAATCAGAAAAGCCTTGATGATAGCTGGATTCCGAGTCTTTTTTTCGTCTGGCGATCGCGATCAGTCATGATTACGGTGTTATTTAATCATTGCAAGCAAGTAAAAAAATTTGGTTTACTTTTTTTTTGCATCGAAACGCTATTTCGTTACCAGCCAATGAGCTGTAACAATTTTGAATGAACCAATCACGTTTCGTTGTCTGATGGTGATCGCAGTCGGTCGTAGTTAACTCTAGACTTCGGCTTAAATATTCTTTTTTTCTGCAAAAATTTGCGTAACTACAAGTATGCTTACTTCTCCACAGTATATTTGTTGATTAGCCAATAAGGTGTTGCGATTTTAAATGGCTCCCATTTGGAATCAACCAATAGGAAGCCGCCTCACTTGGTCTGCTTACACTAACGTGAATATGACGGTTTGTGACTCAACTTTTTTTGCTGACGCCTTCATCGTTGCTAGCTGCAAACGCTCTTTTTATGTGTTATCGCGGTGGTTGAGGGGAATACTAGGCAACGATTTTACCCAATGTGGTCGTCTTTTAGTTGAATTCCCATTCCCTCCCTCCTTCCCTCCGTCCACAGCGCCTTTGTCAAGCTTCCGGCGTGACGTCTAGCCTCAACTTCACCCTGTAATTGTTTTAGCTCACTTCTTTTCCATTTCGTCGAGTTTGTACTCTTCTGCATTGCCTTGCCGCGCCCAAACTGTTTTGATAACAAAAACAACCGCCTACGCTAACCGAGTTGAGGGGTTTGCGGCTGTCAAACGAGGAAAACAAACCCACTTTTTTGCCGCGGTTGCCTATCGATTTTCCCACAGTTTGTTTAAATCGATTGGCCTGAGTCATAATTGGCGTTGCTACGTCGTTCGTCAAGGACGCAATTAAGCAAATCAGAAACAAATCCACTCAATTAGCGTCTCCTTTATTGTCTGATATTAAGTTTGCTCAATAAGAGAACAAGAGGGAAAGTGGTGTTTCCGTGTTGGGTTTGTTTTTGGGTAGCCAATAAACGGGCTTGATTTCAGATCAACCAATGAGAATTCTCGCCCCAAGGCAGCCAATGAGAAGTCACCTCAGGTGATCCTCATGCCTTGCTTTGCGTTAGCACTTGGCTCTTAACCGAAATCGTGGGCGATTGTTTGCGAAATGAGGAAGATTACAAAGCCCTATCGTTTCTTGCTTAATTAATTTACAATTTTCAGCGAAAATGGGCCTCTTGATGGCGGCGGCATTCGGGCGCCAAACGAAGTGTAATCCACAGCACACACAAATCCCCCGCCTAATCGTCTGTCGCAATTAGCGGTGCGCGGTGCACTTTGTGTAGGTGATAATGTTACCCTCGCGGATCGATCTAGGTGTAAAGTGGCCCACCTACAGGGCTATTAAATGCACCGCTAAAGGCCACAATATCGATTTTCTCGCTTGCATTTTTTTTTCAGCACCGGATTTCGCACGCAGTTGTCCAGACAGGGACTCGATGACGTGTCTGGGACTCATGGGTGAGCTGATGTCGGCGGTCGACATTCTGTCTGGTGAGCTCCAGTGCCTGGCGCTGATTTTAACGTGGTGCTGGGTGGTTCGGTCGTAACCCCCCCCTTTCTTATCTGGTCTTGTTTAGCTCGCCAGAATCAGTGGTGTTCGTCTGGCGACGCCAAGAACACAATCCAGGTGCTCAAGGCCGCGCAAAGCTCCACTCTCCTGTTCGTGCGCAAGTCTGTCGATGAGGTGAGTGTGGCAGTCTTGGTGGTTTATCGTTCCTCGAGCAGCCGGATGTCGACAGAGACTTTCAGCGTTGAATTAAGAGGAATTAAGAGCCGTGGTTGTGGTTTACGCGAAGAGTTTGGTGGTTGAAAGCCCGTTGAATCCTTGGAGGCGAAGTTGATTCCATGGATGGCGATTTCCGTGCGAATGGACACGTGTCCAGGTGTTGTAGAGGTCGAATTCCATTTCAACATGTCTTTGACGGTGGAAGCATCATCAAGACAACGTCGTCGTGGGGAGCCACAGAGGAAGAGACGACGTCCCGCCAAGATAACGTTCAGAAGTCGACGAGATTCGTGTGTGTCAGGTTTGTTTCAAGGAGGGAGCGTGGAACTCCCTGGTCCATTCTGGGTTGGTGATGGGACAGCGCAAATCGACGGCATGTGGGTTCTTCGTGATTTCGATTTAGGAGGGTCGCAGCGGTGCCATTCACCACCGCGATAACTCATGACCTCGTGTGGCGCCGAATCACCCCCCTTGGTCCAATGCAACAGCCAGCCATGGAAACCATCTGTTCTAATTACTACGTAGACGGTCAGATTCAAGCGATTCGGAATCACTGATGTCCGTTCGATGATTGCCGACAGTCGACGAAGATGGAGCTTGGAACTTCCTGGTCTCTTGTGGGTTGATTTCTGGAATGTTGGCTTCTCACGAACTGCAAATTGTGGACGGATGTCAGCTTGGTGCCTTAAACAGTGCGGAAAGCGAGATCTGTGCATCGAGAAACGTGTGAATCGTGAAGAGAAGTGACCAACGAACATGGCATGTCTCATCACGAAGGTAGACTAGCCACCAAAGAGACGACGTGGCAGAGATGTCGCCGTCGTCGTCGTCGTCTAGACTGGCTGATTGGCATCGACGTTGGACAGCAAGGTCGTGGGTGCGCAGACAGCAGACGCCTATCAACAGTCTCCGACGAAAACCTCCACTGCACATGCTGAGAAGCTCAAGAAGAACACCAGCCAGTGTCGTCACGAAAGTCGACTGGCCAAAAGTGAGGCGTCGTTGTCTAGACGGGTGAGTTGGACAGGGTTGTGGGAGTGCCCACACAGCATCTGGATGCCAGCCCACGTGAAGACAGACTGTAGAAGCCAAGCCGCCGATTGCAAATCGATCGATTGTTGTCGCAAAGGTTCCAGAAGGCACGATGTATCCGGTTTCCATGAATCTTGGAGGCGACTAAATCATGTCGAGGGGTTTTCTGAAGGTCATCCACTTGCTGCGGTGAAAGCTCGAACATGTCTGAAATCCGCACAACATTTCACCACAACGGCCAGATCGACAGGACTTCAGAATCACCCAGGAATTTGTGTTGGTGCTTCAGCAATCAATACCAGACGCCCGTAGACGTCAGCTGGTGGTGCGCCCTGCCTGATTGTCGAATTCTAAGTTGGTGATTCGAAGTCCTCTCAATTTCACACGCCTCTGAACCGTGACTTGAATTTACGCTCTACGCAGTTCTCGTCGCTAACAGCGGACGTGCGGTGTTCACTTTGTTTACCTCGGGGTGTGATTTATGGTCCAGTTAGGGCTCGTTGAGAGGCTCTGCTATGGTCAATTCCACACTACCGCCACCACCGTCAACATCATCGCTGCACACGTTGGATTTTGACCTTGGTGGCTTTGTTTTGAATATCCAAAGTGTGTTCCATATTTACATCTCGAAGCGCCAACACTTTTAGCCTTCGAAATATGCGCTTATCCCGCCCAAATCGATTTTTTAACCCAGTGAAATCGGTGCCGCGTTTTGATTGGTTGGTACTGTCGTATCTCGTAGTTAATTGGTCCGAGGTTTTACGGTTGGCTGCTCGAGTTGGATTTTAAGAAATTAACGTTTTACCTAGTTCACATTGCGGTTTTTGCTAGTTTTCTGGTGTCACATTCACACACACAACCACACCGCCGCTTGCTCAGTCTTTGATTTCCGTTTTTTTTAACATTTTTTTTCAGCCAGATGAAGATGCAGGTCGACCGACAGACCTACACTACTTCGGTATGCACACATTTTTTTGCCTACTTTAATTTAATTCACTCTTTGAGACGTTGATGTCAATTTACAACTGTCTTTGTGTCAAGTCTGTATAGATTTTGGGGTACAACGATCTCATCTTCCAATCAAATGGGTAGCACGGCCAAAAAGAGATGAGCCAATGAGATGAGTGCGCGGTCGATAGGAGATACTTCGTTTAACTTGGGGGCAGGACACGCTACTTGGCTAAAAGGTGCCATTATTTGCTCTTTCCTGATCGACACAACTTAACGAAAATAAAAGCGCTAATGTTATGTGAGACAAGACCAATAAAAAAAATTACCACCCACCAATCAAATTAAACCGAATCAAATTACATTGTGTTATCGACCAATCAGCGATTGCTTGTGAACGTCCGCTGCGAAATTGTGGTGTTTTGCCACATTTTTACCGCTTACAGATGAAGATACAGCGTGTTCGGTCTTCTTCAAGCACTCCACCTGCTACGATGTCCTGCCTGAGAGCGGGAAGCTTCTTGTTCTAGACTCCACCCTTCCAGTAAGTTCGTGGGGCATCATCGTCCCGTGAATGGCTACTTAAATAATGTAAGTAGACTGTATTTTAACCACGATCTAATTTCAGATCCGTCGAGCTATGCAAGCCCTGACCGATCATTCACTGGCAGCAGCTCCGGTCTGGTGCAGTCGTCTGCAATGCTACACCCACCTGCTCACAACGGACCTGAGTCTTCGCCTCCTCGCCCAGGCGTTTCCCCTCCAGTCCCCTCCCTCAGCGCCCCACAACGGCGGACCCCTTGATGATGATGCTGCTGCCGACGCCAAAATTTCCGACCCGAAAGTCAGCATGGGCTATTGGGAGGGCAAAACAATGGGCAGTGTGCTGAGTGCGTTTAGTCCCCCTACCCCCCCCCCCATTGTAGTCGAATTTAAATGACGCGGTGGTTTCTGATTGGTTGTCTTTCCACCTCTTCAAGAAACCTTCTACTCTTGGGCTCGGACCGAGTCCTCTGATGTTCTCATGGAAGCGCCAACCGTCGTGACCCCCCAAGACCACCTCCATCGCATCACGCGCATCCTCACCCTGGCATTTGAGGTTCCCACCACCTGTGCGTCTAGTCCCGCGTCGGAGAAGATGGAGGACGTGTGCTACACCCCAGATACCCTCACCGACTCCTCCGACCCGCCCTCTCCTGTTGAGTCGACCTTCCACAGACAATACGTGGCTCCACCCAGGCACATTCTCATCGCCGACAAAGTTGGCACTGGTAACTTGCTCGGAGTTCTCAATTCCGATCGATTGCTAGCTTATCTTCGAGTGAGAATGCGAAATCTACCCACTCCGAGCACTCTCAAGGTATGCACGCACATTAAACATAACGTTCTGCTTAATACTTTGTAAGTAGGCAGTTACTGGTTGTGTCTGATCGGTCACAGGTTAAAGGAGATCGAATGTGCTGCTTATCAGTAATCATCGTCGTTAACTCTGCTATTCACAGAGGTTGTGTAACTCGCGTAGACTTGTCGTCCTGTGTTCGGAAACCTTGCACGCACACCCACACGACCTACTACTTAGTAATTTGTGAGTAGACAGTCACGAGAGTTGTTCGATACCGCACGCAGGTTAGCGTGGGTGACCTCCAGGGGATCAGGTGGGAGGAACGCGGTTGGCAATTGGACAATGCGTCGGTGAACTTCAACACGGGCGCGTTGAATCGTGTCGTCTCAAGCATGGGTTCCGCCTTCTACCTGCACCCCTCCACCACGTGCCTACAGGCTCTGCACATCCTGAATGCGGCGTGGAGCAAGGCTGGGCTGGCGTGCTTGCCAGTTTCCTTCGACAATGGCCAAGGTTTCCAGGGCATGCTGTCGAAACACGACATTCTGGTAAGGTCGTTCTGCGTCTTTAAATACATTGCTACTTTTCGATTTAAGTAGGCGTTTTTTCCCCCGGCATTTGCAGGGAACTATATTTGCCGGTCCGCTTGACATCGCGCTAAGTGCCTCTGTGGGAACAATCTTGAGTGTTCGACCGAGAGTAAGCTGGGTTTTTTGCGTGTACACGCGTGATCTTTTCCACATTTCACGAATTTTAATAAATTTATTCCTATTCTTAAAGGCTCCTGGTTACTCAAATCAGGCGATGTGCTTCACCTCGGAGTGCCTTGTCGCTGTGCTGGATAGGATGTTCCGTCAGAAGGTATTTTTCCCAGTTACTTTAATTCATCCTACTGAATTCCATTTGAGTAGACAGTGTAGTTCATTTGGAACTTTTAGGCGCCGTGTCTGGCTGTATTCGAAAAACCCGGCTCTGGCGCCAGCTGGGACGGCCAGGCGGCTTTGGGGGCCGCCGTTGGCGTGATCACGTCCTGTGACCTCCTTCACACCATCGTTCTGGCCTGCAACTCCCCTTCCAACCCTACTACCCCTGAAATCGATGAAACCCTGCCGTATCGACCAGGCAGCGTCAAGGTTAGTTTCCCCAGCGGACGTCGAGTGCTTCACTCACAGCTGTCCTTCCCCCGGGGCACCATGAAACGGAATTCCCTCCCTTGCGCTGGAGGTAGGTTCCACAAGACAATCAAACTTCACAGCTACTCATAATCTCTCAGTAGATTGTAATTTATGAAATACTTATACCGTAACGTTTAGCTGCCAAACTCGTGGCGAGCTCTGTGCCGGCGCCGCAGATCACCTCCCCGCTTGGGAGTCGTCAGCACACATTGACAAGGTTCTTCCACCGACACAAGTAAGCCCACCGCGTCTTACACAGATGTTGTGAGTTCGCCCACTGGAATTAATTGGTTATTGGTTGCTGTTGTTGTAGGCGGTACTCGGAGAGCGAGGTGTCGCCGCTCGAGGGACCGTTTGCGACCCACTCGGGCGCCAATCGCCACCACCTACGCAACCCCCCACCGCCAAGCGCCGTTGATGACCGGTCGCTGCACCACACCTCGCGTTGCCATGGCGCCGATCGATCCGCCAAGTCCGCCAGTCACGGCGTAATGCCGAAGCTGCACCTGCCCGACAAAGGGGAGGAGGAGGAGAGCACGCTGTTCGAGATGGACGAGCTGGTGTAGGCGCGAGGTTTCGTGTAGCCCACAACTCACATACACACACACCGATGCGCTTTCTCCCGCAGACAGATTGCAGACATGGAGCCGAAAGCGGGCGCGAAACCAAAAAAAAACTATAGCCTGTTTTTGCTAGCCTGAGCGCAGCGAGTTTGCCACCTTTGTTCGTGTAATGCGTTTGCTAATGATGTCACGTTGTGCATATACGTATTCGCTACGAGTAAAATTTCCCACGCCCACTTCTTGTTTCATGTCGTGGCTTGGTTTCGCACGGGGGTGACCGCACCCCTATATGGACCTCTAACCTTGCGCCCTGATTGGTCCAGCACGTTCCACGTCGTCTAGGTCAGAAGATGACCATATCGTCGGTGACACGAGCAGTTGCGGGTAGCGAATGCTTAATGGCTGTAGACGGGGCTTTAGAGTTGCAGTCGCTCCTTCCTACAAAGGGTCTGTGGTCGCACTACGATATGGTCCGCTATCCCTGCGCCCTGATTGGTCCAGCACGTTCCCCGTCGTCTAGGTTAGAAAATGAGCATATCATCGGCGATGCGATTGGTTGCTGGTCGCGAATGCTTAGGGGCCACAGATGGGTCTCTGGGGTTACGTCACTTCTCCCCACGAGGGGCCTGTGGTCACACCCCTATACGGACCTGCAGCCTCAACAACAACAGCGGACCACTTCCCGTTCCCACCAGTCAAGTCAACCAACTCCCGAGACCCGCTGTCCGCTTTTCTTTTCGATATCTTCCGAGCGTTCAATGTATCACAGATCACACTCTCGGGGAGGGGGAATATTTGTAGCGGATTAACAGCGATCAAGCCTGAGTGGACCCAGGTTACCAACCTGACGGTGACAATGACTCATCCCCCTTTCATTGGTTACTGTATCAGATGCCTGTCATCCGTTCACGGGTTGTTACGGGCTCTTAACTAGAGGGTTGTAAGGTATTGCTTAGACCACCAGCCACCGCGATTGGTCCAGCACGTTCCGCGTAGTCTAGAGCAGGAGATGACCATATCACCGGCGATACGATTGTTTAATTGTCGCAAACGTGAGCTACAGACGTATTTGGGGGTGGCGACTTGACGGTTTCAAGGCGTAGGTTTGGATGTCTACATGCGTGGCGTGGAAGTGTACTTTTCTAGGGCAAACAAGCAGTTTTCGCGCACTAAGCTCTCTTCGTCACCGACTTACAAACAAACCATCAGCACTCAGAAGTAAACGGGGTTCAATAATTTACAATAAAGAGGTCATTGTTGCGCTTCGTAATGCTCCAGCTGGTGGCTGTCGTCAGCCAGTGAGAGTTTGGGGAAGTTACCGATGTAAGCGCAGATGGAGAGCCGACGTCCACGCAGCCAGTAGTCCTCGATGGTGACGTCTGCCCGCTTGGTGCAGTCCGCGGTGCCCTCCCAGCCAAGTTTTAGCACCTGGCCCAACGCACAATGCCTAGGCAAGTAGACGGCGACTCGGTTGGGGCACAGACGCCGCGCGGCGGTTACTGCGCCGGCCAGAAAGGGGATCCTGCCCTCCAGATCGTAGCACTGTTCGATCTCGTCGGACGCGGACTCGAACCAAAGCTTGCGACGCTTCTTGTTCCAACTTGCTGCGCCAGGCGGAAGAACACGAGCCTTGTAGTCGGGGCCGCCCCAAGGAGGCGACATGAAGACCGTATCGATTGGGCTGTGGTCGTCCGGTGGCATTCGGAGGGCATTGAGAACGAGGGTCAAGTCACCGCAGATGGTGTCGATTTTACTCCTAACGCCATACACACGGGCGTTGGAATCGAGGACATTCACAAGCCGATCCATGCAGTTGTCAACGCCTATCACTACGCGAAACTTGAGCTAGGATCTGTGAATTAAACGGCAAGTTACCGAAGCCGCAGGTTCGAGCGAACTGGATGGAGTTGCCACCGGCGCCAGCGTATCCATCGACGATAACATGGCAACTGCATACCTCAGCCTGCCTTCGAGCGATCTCCTCGGGCGTCACGCTGTACCACGATTCTGTGGTGGGGAGAATTATAATAAGAAAAAAGTGACGAGCACCAACCCCTGTCGAGTTGAACACCCTCGTCGAAACGCTCGAAGAGGTCAAATCGACGTTTCCACCAACGCGCGACCTCAGGATCACGCATGATTTCCTCAAAACCATGGAATCTGAAAGATGACTAGTCACAAGTGACTTGCTTTCGACGTCTTCGTTTGAGAGCTCGCTTCGACAGAGCCGTAGCGTTCTCAGTTTGACTGGGGCTACTGGCTACGGAAATGTTAAGAGAAGAAAAAGATAAACAGGCTACCTGAGGAATCCACTGGTAAATCGGGCTGTTTGCAAGTCAATTTGGTCGGACTTTTGAAAGATTCGGTTGAGGAGTCACTGTCTGTGACATCAGAAAGTGTGTCAATCGGAAGAGAGTCCATTTAACTGAAACCTGGAAACGCAAATTTGGTCAAATTTACACCAAAACAGACCATGCAATCAGGAGCAATAAAAAGACAACGAGTGAGAAACAAAGGAGAATTAGACAAGAACGAAGGGCCACGTAATGGAGACTTATAAAGTTAAATGATGACGCTAAGTAAAAAATAAAGTTAGTGTTTGAAAGAAACAATGAAGATAATCGATTAAAATTGTTACTATTAACGCAAATCGTCGCAATGCGTCACCTTAATGCATATGACACTTTACCTTTTATCAAGGTAACAAGATTATGGAATGTGAGTGTAGAGTGCTGGAGGAGATAATGACGAGAACGACCAACACCAACGCACAGCAGATGTGCGAGGTAGCCACTATAGTTGAGTTCATGGCTAGGCAACACATTTTCGGGATACGGAAGCAAATAACTCAAAAGCGTTAAGTTTACAACCTAAAAGCCGCTCTGACTATGGGAAAAATGGGCTGAACGGCGGCAAAGCGAAGAAAAGGATTTACGCGGGATTCAGGCAAGACTTCTTTGGAGGAGTAAAAAACATAAACTAAGGGACGTCAGGTATTATTACAACTAGTAGTGAATCAACAAGCTTTAAGCCAGGCTCGAGTTTGATTTCGTGTAAGGGCGCAGACATATTAGATCACCATGGCCCCAGAAAATCCAGTCTCTCTGCGTTCCAATGGCATGCGAAGGGGGTGGGCAGCCAACCATAGACAGACACGAATGAGAAGCAGTATATAATGACAAAGACGACTGCCTACTGTCATTTCGATTAACAGTTAATACCTCAAATAGCTAAAATTGCATTCTTTATCAATTCACAGTTATACTGTGAATTGTTTTAAAACATTTATCAGGATACGTTGGTTATCAAAAAAGGGATGTAAACAGGCAGGTCAGAGTCAACTGAGATTTAATTTTATCATTACATTTCCAAGTCTTTCTGTTCTTATTACCTAGATTAATACTAATGACAAAACCTATTATTGCTATAGAATACCTGAACATTGGTGTGAAGAAGTCGGGTTCTTCTGACAATGCTCTATTTACTAATCATAAACCAGAACCGTACGTCAGGCGCTGTCTATCCGAGGTTACCACACTGCTCATTGTATTCTGCTTCGAATTTATTCTAGGCTCCGATTTGCTACTAATTATCCTCACGGGCTATTCAAACGTAGGAGGTCAGAGAATTGCCTTTGGTCCGTGATGTCCAACATGTCTGCGCCCTTACACGTCACATATGTAGAATAGGAAGAACACTGGTACAGTAGAACAGGCTTTAGTGACCAATCAGAAGCCAGAGCCACGCGTCAGGCGCCTTCCATCCGAGCCACGCCGCTCATTATATACTGCACCTCAGTCGTGTCCTTCTCTGGTTGGCTGCTTATCTTTCTCGCATGCCATTGGAACACAGAGAAACACAGGATTGGCTGCGGCCAGGTGGTTCAACATGTCTGCGCCCTATTCCGACACCACACTTCACTACCACGCTTGGCCTGTATTTAACTCTGAAGCATGGACGGAGATGACCTTCCGCCGTCTATTAGTTTCCCTGAGGAAGAGGAAAATATAATTAGATTACATGAAAAACTAGACGCTTTTCAAACCTCGTGCAAGCTTTCGTCGAAGCGTCCAAGGTATGTGTGTTTCAGTTGCTTTTTTTCGCTTAGTTTATGCACAACTTGTTATCAAATGCCTGTCTAAACACTTCCAATCCGCCTTTCTAGTTATACCTTTTATGATGGCCCGCCATTTGCAACCGGTCTTCCACATTATGGACATTTGTTGGCTGGCACCATAAAAGATATCGTCACTCGCTTCGCCTACAGTCAGGGCTACCACGTCGAGCGTCACTTTGGCTGGGATTGTCACGGTCTCCCAGTTGAGTATGAAGTCGACAAAATCCACAACATTACAGGCCCGCATGACGTTGAAAAAATGGGAGTTGCTGCCTACAATGACAAGTGTCGTGAGATTGTAATGCGGTATTCGAGTCAGTGGAAAACTGTTGTTCAACGCATTGGTCGATGGATTGACTTCGAGAATGACTATCGCACCATGTACCCATCATTCATGGAGTCCGTGTGGTGGGCTTTTAAGCAGCTCTTCGAAAAGGGCCTTGTCTATCGTGGAATCAAAGTTATGCCCTATTCAACTGCCTGTGCAACTCCGCTGTCCAATTTTGAGGCTGGCCAGAATTACAAGGATGTGCAAGATCCCGCGGTGATTGTCAGTTTCCCACTCGATAATGAGTCTGGAGTGGAATTACTGGCGTGGAGCACCACTCCTTGGACGTTGCCTAGCAACCTTGCTCTCTGTGTCAATCCTGACAAGGATTATGTCAAACTGCAGGGTAAATATATTGCTCTTTTTCTGCAATTTCGCTCCTTCCGCTGTTCCAATTGATGATCGTGCTTCTATCCTTTCTTAGACAAATCCCGTGACAGAGTATTCATTATGATGGAATGCCGTGTCAGTTCGTTATACAAGAGCCCAGATGATTACACGGTCCTTAAAGAGTAAGCTTGCGTCTGAATTGTTGTTGAATTAACTTGACTACCACTTTTTAACTCCGCCATTGTCTAACACTAGATTGAAGGGCAAAGATCTCTCAGGGTTGTCGTACAAACCCCTCTTCGACTACTTTATTGCGGTAAGATCCACTTCCAAGATATTTTGCAACTCCGTTAAGCGCCTTCGGCCTCACTAGCGTCCCTTGTTCATCTTAACAGCTCAAAACAAGCCGTGGTGCCTTCCGCGTCGTCTGTGATAACTACGTTACCGAGGAAACGGGCACTGGGATTGTGCATCAGGCGCCGTACTTTGGCGAGGTTAGTTCATTCGTTCATTTTTCTGGCCTCAGATCAATTTCACAAGGCGAAATAATCACAAATAATTAACTCCACGCTTCGCGATATTCCCACCGTTTGTGACTGCACGTAATTGTCGGTGTATCGACGCATCGTGTTACCGCGCGGTCAAAGTCTCCCCTTGTTCCGACATGTATCCCCTTACCTCCTCCTCCTCCTCCTCCTCCTCCTCCTCCTCCTCCTCCTC
>UXSR01000052.1:0-107715 GCA_900604375.1 Mesocestoides corti
CAATCCGACGCCACACCACACCACAACACCACACCACCCCACACCACAGTGTTGTACATTTGGTATAATGTAAGTGGCTTGGCATATGTTTAGATTTTGCGGTAATAATTGTTCAGGATCTCTTTTTACCATGGACATAGCGCTAGAATTTCTCCGTTTTTTATTATACAGTTTGTCAATGAACCGACATCTAATTTTAAATATTTGTTTAGGCTGAATTTGTTCTCTCTTTAAGTAAAAACCTAACCTGAAATCCCAATGGTGAGTACATAGTTCTATAAACTCTTGCTTAGCATTTCACTTATATTAACTCATTCTTACAAGTAACCGTCAATGGAAAAATCAATGGTCTGTTACTTCCGTCGTGAAACCCAAAATTCCTTCTGCGTTCGCGTATTTTCTTACCTTTATGTAGCTCCTGGTGCGGCGCCTAAAGCATCACTCGTTTACATTGTTTATTTTTATTTATTGTCTTATTATTCGTAAGCTCACGGCTTGATGCGAGGTTTTCTAGTGTTTTTTCAGTTAAATGTATCAAGCTTCATGTAGATTCATTTTGGATTTTTCAGAGACACTGATGTCATTCAGTTTTGACCCAATTCTGGTCTGTTATTTTAGGCAAATGATGGTGCCGTTAGAATAATGTACCATTGCCACCTTGTCACACTGCTCATTTACCTATAAGCTGTCTCTATTACTTAACTCTACACTTCTAGCCAATGTAGCCAATGACTAATTCAGACAGCCTTCCTCCATCCTACACATCGTGGACCAATGAGCAGCTCATTGCCTGGGCCGGGGGCGTCGGTCCAGTCTTTCAATATTATCTGGGGGCACTTAGAGATGCAAATGTGAAAGGAAAATGGTTGTCCTGTCTGACGGAGTCTGATCTCGCCAAACTGGGTGTCAAAAGAATTGACCACATACGGCTAATTTTGAGCGCGGTCAAGGATCTCATTGAAGCCTATGCCGCTTTGGAGACGGAGAATATGCAGGACATTCTATTCAGTGTTGTTCGTGCTTTGGCCCTCATGTCTTCTCATCTTAAACGTGCACAACTTCAGCGAGGCCAGGAAAGTGAAGAGGATATGGCTGAAATTGACCATTTGTTAGTTAAGAGCTTGATGAACCTAAGCAAAATTGCCAAGAAAGCCGCATCCTGGCTTGGTAGGACCCCATTCTCTCAGATACCAAAGTTCTCCAGCCTTCGTAGCGTGATTCTTCAAAATGTAATAGATCTTAACACGGCACTTCGGTCGGCGTTAAACGAATCGTGTCTAGTGGCCTTCGTAAATCCGATGCTAGAGCTAACTCGGAGTCTAAAGAATCAATTAGAGGAAGTTATTCATGACTGCGATGACTCCATTTTACTCACTCCATGCACCCTCGAATACATCAGCCTTCGGAAAGGCGAAAGGGATATTTATGTAAGCATTTTTGCTTTCTTTTTACAACTATGGTTCCATTTCTGAAGTTTGTTTACTTTCTTTAGGGCTTCACGTTTCAAACCAACGACTCCAATGTGCACATAATTCAGTCTGTAGACTCGGATGTAGTTGCTCAGTTTTGTTTTTTAAAAAGAGTACCGATGTTGCAGTTATTGAAAGCGTTGTGTAATTTTTTAGTTAAAAGCCCCAGCCTTCTCGTGTGGAAGACTAACAAAAGACGACGAAGTTGTCGAAATCAATAATCAGCTTGTGGTAAGTTCACGGGATTTGGACGTTCTTACAGAACATATTTAATTTATTCTTCTCGATATTTCCTGTGTCTTATTTTTACCAACCCACCTACTAAGCAAATAGATTCTTCCAAGTAGCTGATCTAATGGAGAATCATGCCTTCTGTGTGTATACTTATAGACTCATGGGTTAATAGTGCCATTAAATTTGCTCCTTAGCTGGGATGGGAGCACAATGCTGTGGCACGACTAATTCAACAGAGCACCCGCCACCTGAACATGCGGATTCGTAAGCGACCCGCTCACTGCACCGATTACTTCTTCGTAAACTCCAGACGCCAACGAACGCCACTAACAAGCAGCCTACGGCCTATCGCTGCAGAACCACAACACTCGAGGTATGTTCATTTTCCGAGTTGAAACACCTCACTAGATCACATCCCCGCAAGACAGCCAACCCCGTGACTTACTTGTTTACTTTGTCAAATCATAATTATCTGTGTATCTTTGTTTTTTTTAATCTAAGCTTCTTTCTATCATTTGATGAGATATTAAGGAACCGCACACCAATTTATTTTTATCGTGCCCACCTCTTGTAGATAGCTACGCCATCATGGTTGACAACCAGGCATGCAATAAAAGACTGGTAGGAGAAACTAGATGTATTCCATGTTACCGTATACAAATATAAAGGAGCTAGAGCTTAGCGAGTGTTGACAGTAAAGGGATGGCCGGAGGGGAGGGTGAGGGTTGGTTCAATGGCGAGCGTTACATGTTTTACCACTACACTCCCGCCCTCAAATTGGCCAAAAAACCATCAAAAAATTGTTCCAACAGCTAAGTTGCCGTTTTATTCTATGCTTCGAAGCGTTCGTTTGCTTCCCTTACTCTCTTTCACCGTACCCAAAGGCGGTCGGACTTCTTGCGAAATCGGACTCCCAAAAGGCGCACGCAGCCGATCTCAACTTCCCAAAGTAGCACCACCCCGTCCACAATTTCTAACATCACTGCTCAACCTGCGACCGCAAATATTTCACCGGAGGAAGAATTAGAAGAGCCCAAACAAAGTACCTTGGCAGTCCGACATTCTTCAGCGAGTAACGAGGCTAAACTCAAAGCTCCAGTCGCCATCACCAGGTCACATAGCCAGCCTCGGGACGGGCTCTTCCTTCCGGCCCCTAAACCCTCATGTGCTCCTATTACGCCATCTCGCGAAAGCACAAATTCAACAGAATCTTTCAATGAACGTTCTCCGGTTCCTTTTGAGTCTGCTTGTCAGGTAGTTGCTACGGGCCCTTCGCCTGTTTCTGTGGAGACTTCAGCTCCGGCCCCACGGAAGAACAGACGGAGACCGGCTACAATTAGCTCCATAGAGGATTTTTCTGCAAGTCCCGCATCCCCGGCCCCATTGAATTTGAGCTTCAATAAGTCCACCAAGCGCTTGTCCTGCAAGGCTTTAGGTAAGGGCCATTGCCAGGGTTGGCTTTGGCTCAAAAAGACCGCTTCGTTTGCTACCAAGTACGTGAAACGCTGGTGCATTTTCAAGCACAACACATTGTACTACTACCGAAACCCGGCCGATGCTTACGCGGAGGGTTTGATTCTGCTCCATGGATTTACAATATCCCCCACATCTGAGGGGAGTCGGTCGGGGCGATATCCTTTCCTGGTTTACAATGATTGGACGAGGTTCGTATTTGCGACGGACAATGAAGGTAGTAGGACGCGTTGGATGAATATGCTGGGTTTGGCAGCTATCGGACAGCCAGCGTGCATGTGGACCACACCAATCGGTGGCTTCCATCCCGGCTACCTCACGGCTTCTTCGAAGTTGGCCACGGAGAAGCGCTCCTTGCCACTGCCGCTTAGTCCGACTCTCCTTGAACCACCGAGACTGCACACGTCGAGTGGAGACAACTCACGCCGAACTCATGTGGTGCGTTACTGTTTCATCTATTGATAACTGTTTTACTATTCTGTTAGGATTAACATCAACAATGATAGATTTTTCTGCCAAAGCATTTAGATTTATGTGCTTAGCAATCGATTAGACTGGTGACTGTCGATTAAATGTACAGCTTGTTCTACTTAACTCTCCATGCGTTTTAGTTGCACTTGGATAGATGGATAAATTTATCTTATTTGAGAATGTGTATCATAAGAGCCTTCTAAAGTACGCGGCCAATTTAAGCTTTAGAGGTCCAACCGATTTTCAAAAATTTTATTGTTGAGACTCGCTTGCATTCGTGAATATCAATAAAATCATGTTTGCGTGAAGGCCAGTTTTTGAAAAAAAACATTTACTTGCCCATGTCTGTTTTATTAAACAATAAATTGAGGTGTTTTCTTTCGCCGTGTGTTTGTTTAGTGAAATAACGTCAACATTTTAACGCACGCTTTAGGCTATCCACCGCTGTTCCTCAAGCCTGAACGTCCCTTCTTCCTCAGAATTTAAGCACCAACCACTGGATTCTGACTCTGTTGAAAATCACAAATGCTACCAGCACCTTTACCTTTCTGTTAGCGCCTCATGCCTTGTTGATGACGCGACTGTGATTTCAACAGATGAAGAAGAAAAGGAAAATGACACTGAAGAGTTGCAAGATGTATCTCAGTCTATTCAGGATCAATCCCCTTGCCGCCTGATGCGTCGCGATGCCATGATTCGTCGACGGCGAGTCCGACTACTCACAGATGGATCGATTTCGCCGACAGTTTTCCTCACATCGCCTCCCACAATAGTGCCCCAACGGGCATCTGACCGGCTGTCGATGTCGTCGGAAACGGTAGTAATGGGTACCTTGGGACTGGCACAGCAGCACCTTCTACAGCCTCATTCGACTGGCACGAGTAGTGACGGTGGAATCGAAACCGGGGAAAATGACAGTCGTTATTGTAGCCTTTTACTTTTGCGAAATCCTCAGCGTCTTGATGAAGAAACTGAGCTCTCGCCTCCTTGCTCCTTATCTAGTCGGTCTGAATCAGTTGATCACGCCTCATCGTAATTTTTAACCAATCTTGATTTTGAATTTGTGAGTAATAATAAAGCTCTTCATTGTTTGGCTTACATTCATGTAATGTATTTGGGTCTCCGAGTCATCAGGGGTTTCCATATTAATCTTCCTCTAAATTAACTGTATGTGTTTAATACTAATCTAAATCCATTTTTCATAGTGAATTTATGTCTGTGAAAGTTTACCGCGGGTGGTAAAGTCTGATTTTGTGCTTAGCTTTTCACAAAGCTAATGACTTGGGTGTTGGCCTTAAGTGGGTCGATATTCCTGGTGTTTTTCCTAATGTCAGACAATAGGGGTAGTATTTTTCCTTAAGTCCAACTTAGTAAATTCATAAGTTCTTTTCTTGCCAGGTTTCCCTTAAGCTACCAAAGTGAAAAGTCTTACTATCAGTTTGCAATTCTTAATGAGCTCTCCGAATGCTGTACGATTTGTTTCGATTAGGTCCATTGTGTCCGGTGGTACAAATTGTCTTTTGTGTGGCATATTGCTTAGTTTGACATATGAAGCAAATAAATATTTCCCCTAATAGCCGGAGTCGATCTCGCATAGAAAACTGTCAAATGCTCTCTTTTTAGACATACTGAGTTTGTTAAGTATGTAAAAACGTAGATACCAAAACTATTTGTAGGATATTCCTATTTGCATTTCGTCGCCTTTGTTCACTCCTAACTAAACATTTAAAGGAAATAAAGATTTCTCATTTGGTCCTGTAGATGTCAATCTGCTTGAATTCATGAGCAGTTGAGTTAAAAAACTTGAAGCCAATTAAGTATGTTTAGTCACAGCTCGTTTGTATAATTCACTTATGTTTACTCTAATTACGCGGCAAGTTAATAATTGGGACATGTTAGCTTTACCATTTGCACGCGATTGGATTTTGCCTTTTAATTCAGTGTCCTATAATGTTGTAAAAGTAACTACTAATACTCTTAATACAATAATCCTTTTGTTTGGACTTGTTAATTTGCTGTTTTCATTAATATCTGTTTCTAATCAGAACTTTCTTCAACGTTCAAATTTTCTGCTACTATTTGCACGCTTGGATGATCTGTTCATTTCTTTTACTTGTTTACATTTTAGGAAGTTAAAATTCACTGAAGAATTACAAATAATGGTGCGTGAAATCTCGACAGGCGACTTGAAAGGCGTTCATACATGTCATGGAATCACTGGTTGGTACGTTTCTCTTCGTTTATGTTTTATTTTTGGCAGCAAATTATCTATTAGGGTGTCGTGGAGAGCGCTAAGCGAAGCGTCGTCCTTTTTTGCTAATAGCCCTTTAGAAATTGTCGAGGGCTCCTTGTTAGGAGAGTTCAGGATTCTTTCAGATGACACTGTTGAACTTTTTATTGAAGTATTCGAACCCCCTGAATCTGTTGGTCGGTCACCCTTGGGTCCTTCGGAAACCATCATTCCATTTTTTGTAAGTTGATTTGTACCCAGCGTTGTTTAA
Source organism: Mesocestoides corti (assembly GCA_900604375.1). Lineage (NCBI taxonomy): Eukaryota > Metazoa > Platyhelminthes > Cestoda > Cyclophyllidea > Mesocestoididae > Mesocestoides > Mesocestoides corti. The sequence continues at coordinate 6,149 of UXSR01000052.1, forward strand.
TCCAAATTTAACTTATCTTTATAATGCATAAGCCTTTCGTCTTGTATTAATTTTATTTTGTCAGCAACGAATTTTCACTGCTGTACTCGTGCTTCTGTTACCTTTACAGACTAGAGGTTTGATTTTTAGTTGATCTGATATGTGTGTATTTTTGCATATTTAGCTCTTACGTGGACCTTGCGCAAGTGTTCTCTCGGTTGATACATTTTCAAGGCGAATTAAAGATTTGTGGAACGGCCTTTCGCCCCAAGTCAACTCTTGTTTCCGTTTTGCGGAGTTTACGTTTCTTTGGGCTACAGCGGGAATTGATTCACAAAATAGCAAACGTGGGATCGCCTGGTTTACGTTTAATGCCGTCATTCCAAACATCTTACCTGGACTTCAGAAAATCAAAAGCTATCCATTTGATAGCGATTATTTCCGTCATTGTATTCAGACTGAGACCGTTAAATCAAAGTTCAAACATCTATCTCTGCTATCACCTGATGGCACTTATATGAATTATCGATTTGGGTAAGTTTTGTACATGCATCTAATTTATCCCCCTGTGCGTGTTTTCTTAATTACTGCTTCCATAACCCCATAAAATTATCCCTTTTGATTTTTAGGTTCTTTTTAACGAATCGGTCAGGATGTCTAGTCTCTCATTTAGATGGCGATAGAGCCATTCACAACTCTACTCCTGCTGGAATGTATGTTCTTTTAATGAACTATTTGTCACCTCAAAACAAAAGATTTTGCCGTCTATGTTATTTATTTTGAAACGATTTCTGCTGTTTTTAAACTGAACTTACTCGGCATATCGCCGTTCATGCACTAACACTGTATTTGTTGTGATACGCTCGAGGCCAACTTATTGTAGAGCACTGAGACTTGAGATTTCCCTATAAACCCATTTCCTCCTAATTGCACATTTTTAAGTTGGTGCACTGGAGTGACCTGTAAAGGCAATGGAGCATCTACCCCATCTACCAATCTCCACACCTGGCTGGTTCTCCTCCGTTACGCTTTCTCTGCCACGGGCCAACGCACCTTTTGTACCTCCCCTGTGCTCGCTGTCCATAGCCAAACAACAAACACACTCTCGTTCTATTCAATACACATGGAACAGAAGAGTAGCCGCGAAGGACTCGGTGGTTGCGGCACAGCAGTTCTTTTTCCTTGCCTCGATTTCCCACCTCCTTCCATTCCTGGCTTTGCGTACGCTAACAAGGTAAATGAACTGTAACTACATCGCTTTCATTGAGTCTTGATCTAAACTCCAACTAGCAAGCGATGGTTACCGGTCGCCTACAGCAGGGGTTTTGTACCCTTAAAGTTTCTGCCACATTTCACGGTAGTTTTCACTGATGAGTAAACTTTTGTGCTTTGAGTGTTTTTATTTTGTTCCTTAAACGACTGTTGGTGCCTAAGCGAAATTACAAGAGTCCAGACTCAAAAGTGTCTTTTTATAGGTGATTTATGGGTTGTGGATTCAGTTATCTTGGAAAATGCAGGGATATGAGTGTACAACTAAATCAGTCAAGACCGTTCAGGTCTTAGGAAAACGAGTTTTTGTTGATGGGGACATTGGGGAAAGAGGTAGAAGTGTGTTGGAAAGTTTAAATTTGTTAAATAGGCTCTAGCCGATGCATAGATTCTGAAGCCTTTTTAGCAAAAGCCGTCTTAGAAGTGGACTTTTAGCACCAATGTTTACTTTTTGTTACGAGACAGGCCTGCTTTTGCGAAGACATTGGGTTTTTAAAAACCTGGACAATGCAATTTATTCGCCAGAAGATTTTTCGGCTGATAAATAAGGTTTACTTCAAAGAATTTGATGCCTTTACTGTGCTTCGTCATAATTAGTGTTCTAACCAAACTGGTACTTTTCGCTTCTACAAATGAGAAAAAGTGGTACCTTTCAGCTTACAAAAAAATTATTTTCGGTTTTCGCTTGTTTTAATAGCTTCATTTCCAAATGCTTACCTGTTCTGAGGACCTCAGATCGCGTCCCCCCCGAGCAGATACACAGCGCCTAATTCTTCGCCTGGAGAGCCTGAATCCTGCAGTCCTTTCCAACGCGGCAGTCCTGGCCGATTTTAATAAACTCTTGGAGGCTGTTATGCGTCTCAGTAGAGAACTTAACTGTCAAGTAACACGTGGACCCGTCTGGTTGTTGGATGGTATTTCCACCGCAGTCGACTCGAATGATCGAAAGACTCAGCCAACGAAAACCGGCAAGCCTACGTAAGTGAAAGATTTAAGCACAAGCGCAACCATAAATGAATTGGCTTCGTCCCTTACCTCTCATCGACCTTTTCTTTTCAGAAAGCGTTCTGTAAAATTCAGCCTACCATCAAAAGAGGTTAGTACAGCTCCAGTCGTCAGTGGTTTTGAAGTCCCCGAGGCCTCAATGATTTTGGAAGAGGGAGTGGCGTGTACCGCTGCATCCTCATGCTACATATCTTTTCCCGCCTCCGTACCCTCGTACAACCCCTACCGGTACTATACTCCACCTCAACTGCTTTCTATACCTCAGCCACCAGCACCGTCGACAGTTTGTTGCCACGGGACCGATAATCCCAATGGTGGAACTTGCTCAAGTGGTGGCAATCAAGCAATCATGCAACCGCCTGCAAGTGAAGTTCCATGTTCATTGCCTCAACCGCTATGTTGTCATCAGTTGAAGAATTACTGTAGCGCAGGTGACCCTTGCCGAATGGCCGATAAATCTCAGTTGATCTCACCATCCTGCTGTCACCTAACAAATGACCGAGGTAGCACGGGGGACTATGGTCAAATGACTTCCAAATTCGGAACCCTCTCACCTCCATGCTATCACCAAGAGAGTAACGATGGTGTTAAGGTGGGCGTGCCGACGCCTCGGCTGGAACAAGTGTCGCCCTGCCTTCACCAAGGCGGCGATTTCATTCACAAGGCCACTAACTGCGGTGAAAGTAACCGCAACGAGGAGATAACGCGCCTGGAGGCTCTGGTCGAGCGGCTCCTTGCCGCTCAGCGTCCACCGACCACAGCGGCGACTTCAACGGCGGCCCGAGACGTCAGTGTTGGAACCGACACTAGGGAAGAAATCACGCGCAGCCGGTCGAGTGTGGCCGTTAATACGAGCTCAGTGTGGCCAACTCCCTTTGATATTGGGCTGGCACCACCGCCGTTAGTGCCAAGTAAAATGGTCGAATCTGTGGGCGTGCAGTGTGAAGGCGACGTCGAAGTTCTGTGGGACCCGGGTATGACCCCGTTCATATCTTTTGTTACGGACATCTTCTTTGTGCCCTATTTAAGTGCAGTCCTGCTTGTGAGCAGTGTTCTGTCGTTCAATCGGAACCTTGCTTATTTGGTCTGCACGTCTAGATTAAGCAAATGGATTGTACAAAGATATTATCTTGTTAGAAATTTGTATTAATTTAGAATTTAGCTGAATATTACACCAATCACACCACAGCATCGTCTGAAAGTGGCTTTTGGACTACTTGAAAGTTCCCTAAAGCATTTAGCGCACGATTCAATACAAAATCCAATTGTACAACCGATGAATATACCGGCCATGTATTGAATCCCTTCTAGGCCCAGGGGACTGTTTTCAACCCCGTGGCTCCTGCCCATTTCCAGAGATTCAGGAAGAATTTGATCTTCCCGGAGCGCCTCAGTCACCTGAATCCATTATCTCACTCGATGCTGGATTTCTGCAAGAAACTATGCCCCAAACTGATTTTGCTCCACAATGCGTGAGTGCTTTTTAGGTTGGTGTTTCTCACCTTTAACTTGCCAGTCTTGTTTTACTGATCTGGTTTGCTCTCTAAGATTTTTTTCATATTTGTATCCATTGTGGCACTATAATTATCTGGGATTAGTCGATTTCATGATTTGTCCTTGTAGTCTAACTACGCAGAAAAGACGGAAGACGACACAGGGTATAGCCGACTCCTTGTAAGTTATTTTTTTGCAGTTTCTAACTGATATTCAATCGGAAAATCTAGAAATTGATATTTAATCATGTTGCTGTATTAGTGTAGCGCTTCCCGTGATTCCCTACGCTAGTACGTAGAAAAATACTTTTCTCAAATCAAAAAGTCTGTGTTTGGATTCAGCCTAACTAATGTAGCTATCGTACTAATTTTTAAATGTGGATATTGAGGTCTGCTCGTAAACGGATCTCAAATAAGGCGTGAAAATGCTTTTTTTGCGATTAAACAATTTCTTGCTGGGAAAACTTTAGGCAGGTATCCAGCGTGTCTTGGAATCCCGTCCGATACCTTCGCTTCAGTCTCAGATGCGCAAGACAGTCTCCGTTCCAGGCGACCTGTCTATAATTCCCTCGACAATGTTGACGGGTGTTCCTATTCAAAGACCTGCTTCATCCTCGAATGCAAGAGGGCGGGAATGTAATCCCACCACTACACAGCACGAGCAGTGGTCGACACTCACTGACGCTGAATACGAGGCCGAACTAGATAAGCGTCGGCAACGCTGCGAAGAAGAGGTTGCTGCCCGATTGGACTTTTCCAATTCTTCAATTCAACCCCCCTCTCCGCCTCCACCGAGGAATGGATTAAGGTGAGCCTACACACACCAAAGTTACTGTAATGGTTGTATTGCAGAACCACTGTTTCGTTGTATTGAACGCTTCTGACTTATTAATGAAAATATGTGTGAAAATCTGGACGGGTTGTAGAGAATCCCCGCTCGATGACGTGAATACTCCGCAGCCACTATCATCGGAAGCACTCGGCACGAATGAACTCAGCTTCACCAATCCACAGCGTGCCGCGGATTTACTGCCGCGTTATCGAAGACGGCCTCAGAAACTCACGGACGAAAGTGCTGTTCTCATGGGCCTAGCGAAGAAGTATCTTTCTCCCTCGGTGATCGCTCAGCTAGCCCCGACAGATCAGTCTCTTGTCACAATAGACGGTGGTTGTATGGTGGACTACAGCATGGCATCTCGGCGCTACCTTGAAGACCACGGATTGCTCTCGTGTGGAAAGATAAGCACACCAGCGGCTAATGGCCGCAGACCACCATTATGCAGTCCTGATATTTCAACGATTCCTGGATTAACGGTGATGGATGAAGAAAGTGGTGATGAAAGTTACCTGCCCTATTCACAGGTTTTTCGAAATGCTGATGAGGTACCGAATAGTGATGAACCGATTCTTGATCTTGAACACTTACGAACACTTCCAAAGCTGCTATAACATTTTTATAACATTTGTAAATTACATGATCTTTGTAAATCTTGAGTCTTGCTTGATATATGTGGTCGGGAGAACTCGGCGATTTGGGACGAATCAAGTCGATTATGTTCGTTGATAGTCGTGTGAGGTTAGAGTTTTGCTGCTTGATATGGACTTTCGTTATAAATCACGCTGATTGTCATCGGATCTTAGAGCAATTTTATTTATTGGCGTCGCTCCCATAATGTGAATGCAAGTAGTATTGACAAAGTACAATTAACATTTAGGTGGGAAGATTTACGTAGCTCGTGGCCTGATGCTGTGAATGTTAATTTTTTTCATTTACTTAGTCCTGTGCGTTGACAGAATATTTTATTGTTAGGGAGGGTTTTAAATTAAACTGCCGCTTTAAAAGTGGACGTGACAGATAAGTTTATTGAAAGATGTCCAGGTTGCCGAATTAAGGAAGCCGTTAATGAGCTACGAAATTGTGCTGAAATTGCATACTGGTGCTTAAGTGTAAAATTTAGACTTTGGAAACTAGCAAACAATTATATAAAAAAATTTTAGTGGGGATAGTTTGACCCGATAATATATTTCACTGGAAAATTACGTCACTTCGTTAATGGCAGCTTTAAAAGTTAACGTCTGAAATAATGTTCTATGTATGAAAATGTCAGAGACAACTGCTATTATAGCCCGCAAGTTAAAAAAACCCAAAAAATCCCCTTAGATGATAAATTTGTGGAATACCCTAACCCTAATATAAAGTAGAGTGGTACAACAGAACAGGCTTTTTTGACCAATCGCAAGTCAGAACCGTACGTCGGACGCCGTCCATCCAATTCCACCGCACTGGCTGCACCCCTATTAATATTCCGCTTCTTAGACGGCCTTGTCTCTGGTTGGCTGCATAACTTCCTCACAGGCAGTTCGAAAGCAGGTAGATTGATTGGCCGAGGCCGAAGTGGTTCAATACATCTGCACCCTTGTTCGTCACTTAACTCTTGCAATTGCATTTTAATATCCAGATTTGCAAAAATAACTTATAATCACACAATGTCGAAAAAGACTTGATGCAGGTTGAAAAAACCCCGGATCATTGAAACAGTAAGGTGACGGCTGTCAAAATTTTGACAGACATTGAATTCCCTAACAAAATATACCATTTTAGATTTAATGAACATGAACCTATCATTTTTATCTGCTTGTCACTTTTAGCAAAAAACTTTTGCAAAAAATTCACAATAATACTGATTTGATGGCTAAATTGCCAATCGAACTTGAGAAATGACTGAAATTGAACATTTATTCAATCAGTAAAAAAAGTTAGTGCAAGTAATTACTATCTACAGCCCATATTATGCCGTGGATTTTTAAGCTTAAAGTATCAACACCACTTTATACCGAGCAAATTATTTAGAAATATATTTTTTAAACCATGATGTCTGAAGATAGTTAACAAATAATTCTTTGAATTTTGCATAAAAGTTTTTGCTTAGTTTCTAAGTGGTCTTTCATTGCATGTATTGTCAAAATAGCGTCTTTCTGGTTTAAATTTGGTAATCAAACAAAAATATTAATAGAACTTGACCCTTGAATTTAACTGCTTTGCTATACCGTTTCGCTGGTAAGCGCGCTTTTATAAAATTTGTGTGTTTTGGTCTTCTCGATTGCTGTAGCCACTTCTGATTATTTTACCGCATTCCTTCGCTATCTGAGATGGACTAAGTTTTTCTTAAATTTTCGTAATGGATTTTTAGCGCCTGAATGTATATTAAGAGAGTCGGATGACAGTTCGGGGATATCCTAAATCATATCGGTCAAAATTTGGTCCACTATTTTAATAACTTTTGTTTTTTCTTTCAACATCTGCATTAAACAAAAAATCAGTGCTATTGAATTTAATTTTTTTCTAAACACGCTACTGTACATGCGTTAAGGTCTTTGATTTGGGCACCCTCATTGAATGAAATTGAACGTATTATCACAACGAACTGGCCCTAATGTAGATATATATTCCTTGTTTTGACGTCTTTTTCTGCAATTGGACCTTCGAATAACAGTGATGCAAATTAATAGTGTTATGTGTAAGTTTCCTGTGTGTTGAGTTGTAGTTCTGCAAATTTCAGGTCTGCATTCTAAAGCATGTTGATGCACCTACCGATATTGCTTCTTGCCTACGCACTTGTTTTTCCTAAATCCTCCCACGCATTCGTTATCTCCATAGACGCCTTGAGGATGCGGATTAAAGCCAGCCTTCCGCATCCTCTTATAATGATACCGGGTGATGGTGGTTCACAAGCATATGCTCAGTTCAAGGACCACAAATCTGACCCCTTCCAAATTTGGATAGACCTTCGATATATCATAACACCCAGGACATTTTGTGATTACTTTAAGTGAGTTTTACCTCAAATATTATCATTTTACCACCAATGACCCAGTTTTTTTCAAAACTTCTTATTGCATTAACTGTTAATTTTCATAACCTATGGCCATTTCTACTTTTAATTGCTCGGCACCAGTCCCTTTTGATTTTCAGGCTTGTTTACAACAATGAGACGCGACGATCTGAGGATAATGACAAAGCTTCGATAAGTTTTCCTGGTTGGGGTGAAACTTGGCCTGTGGATAATTTAGATTCACGTCCACATACCGTGACCAAATACTTCCAAGACGTAACTAACGCTTTCACAGCGAATCCCTACTATGTGTCAAACTTTACGATACGCGGAGCGCCGTTCGACTTCCGAAAAGCTCCTAGTAAGTTCGTTGAGTTTGTTGAACCAATCATAAAAATAAACCAATTCGTTTAAGGATTTTTAATTTAAAAATGCTGTTTTGGTAGCAAGAACGAACGTGCAGTTTACAGTTGAAGTCACGGCTTATTCAGTTGTTTTACGCCAGTCACACCTACACACTGGTTCCCTTCATTCGGTGTCAGTGTTCGAGTGTAACTATTAAACCCTCTGCACAAACCCTAGCGACGTCGTGGATAATGGGGAGCCATTTGGTGCATTTGAGCTTCACCATCCCACCATATTATCCTTTAAATATCCGGGCTATCAGGCGTCGACCGGATGTCTGTTGTCCGTTTACTCAGTGCCGTTGTCAGGAGTGACATTGTCCTCTGAGGTGACGTAGTCAGTCTTGTCTTCCCGAATAACGACTACTGCAGGCTTTCCTCAGTCATTTTCTGAGCTCTTATCCAATTGTGCTGCCAATTCACGTAAATTGAAGTTGTTGTGGTTGTGCTGTCAGCTCCATGCCCACCGTATTTACATCATGCGTACTTTCATATTTGCCCAGACGAGAATGAAGACTTCAACCCCAAAATGAAGCTGTTGGTCGAGGAGACCTTCCGGAATGGCGGAAATCAGCGTGTCGTTCTCCTCGCTCACAGCCTAGGCACCTTGTACGCGCTCAATTTCCTCAACAACCAGACCACCTCCTGGAAGCAGCGTTACATAAAGGCGTTGGTAGCCGCCAGCGGACCACTCGGTGGTTCTGTAAAGGCTCTCAAAATTCAAGCAAGCGGTAAGTTTTGTCACACTTTCATTGATTTTCTTTAAAAGAACACTTTCGAGCAGCCTTACTTACGTCAAATCCATGTGCAAAGTCTCACTGAGTGCCTCTTGGTCGTGCGGCCTTGTCTCCATTGGCCCAATTTCCTAACCGAAGTCTTCACGTGCTTGTGTGTTGTGTTTATGTGAAATTCGCTTTAAATAAATCTCTAAAGACGTAAATTCCCGCAGTAAATACTGTCAATTTGACGTCTTTCTTGGTTCATCGTTCACCCTGTGTATGGCGAAATTAGTCGATTGCGTGCAACGTGATCCCAACTTAACCAATCAAACTGCGAGAGCGGTGAAAAAACAATATGCTGGTCGGATTGAATTTGGAAAGGGTCATGTGTAAGTCTGAATCGCACAAGTCTAATTTGCCGAAAGCCCTCTGTTCGCGAAATATGTGTGAATTGTCTGTGTGCTGAAGCACGTTTACAGAAGCAAGTTTAAGTCACATTAAGCCTCAGACATAATATGCTGATTAAGTTACGTAAAGTGGCATTTGATGCTGGAATGGTGCAGTTAATAACGTTACTGTCTAGCAGTCTGACATCAGCACAATTCGTGTAGTAAACACCGTGTATTGGTTTTTGTTTAAAACCGAAGTGGGTGTTGACAGGTCATTGTTGCGTCGATAGATAACAGCCTTAGTGGTTCCCTCCAAAGCCCACACGAGCGAGATTTTAGTCGTTTTGCGAAAATACGGTCTCCACGAGAAAGATGCAAGTCAATCTGCGAATGATCTCGAGGCAGCTAATTTTGGTCCCGTTGTTACTGTGACGCTTACAATGTGATTTCCACGCGAAAGATTCTAGCCATTTTGCACAAATGTGACTTCCACGTGAAATATTTCGGTCATTTTGCGCTGCTGTGATTTCCGCGAGACAAATTTGTCATTTTACCATGAAAAAGTCGCTGGACTGGTCGACTTTCAATAAGATGTTTCAACTAATTTAACAAATTTGCGACAATTAAAACGTCCGTTTACTCCTCTTCGGACGTTTGCATTGTCGAAGTCAAACCCCCGTCTTCCTTTGCGCACGCTCACACGCTGTTGTGTGTGTGTGTGTGTGACCGTAGGGGCGTCACGTGCTGTGTGCTGACAGCTCGTATTCTTGCCAAACCGTAAATCATGAAATGGGAGACTTCCTCCTACTTATCGATATGGCTATATGCAACATCGAGAAGGCATCATAGGAATCTACTACGGTGGTGAACTGAACAGTCAGGTCAGAGAAACAATTCCCGATATTATCTGACACTGGAATCCCCCTGGGAAACATTGGTTCTCGTCTCTTATCTCCGACTGACTTTAAATGTTGCTAATTGCCGTGCTGAAAAGTTCTCAAGTTATTTGCAGGTTAGGCGCCCAACCGCGACAAAACCCGAATATCCTCATTATACTACTACAGATGACTAAGTAGTTAGTTTATTTTTAGGTGACAACTTTGGCATCTATTTTGGTAATCCTCTCTGGTACCGCGAGGTGCAGCGTTCAATGCCCTCACTCGCGTTCCTTCTGCCAGATCCACGAATTTGGCCTGACGACGAAATTGTGATCTTCACGCCGACGAAAAACTACACTGTTCACGACTACAAGGAATTTTTCTACGATATTGGCTACCCCGAGGGTGAGATTTTCACCCATTTATTAATTACCTCGACACTCACAAGGCAGAAACATCTGTCATCTGTTACAGTGACTTGAAATGTAGTTTGGGTGCTTTTTGAAATTCCTTGCCTGGTAAATGGTGCCAAAACACGCGAGAATGTCTAGTGGGGAGCATATGACATTGGCTCATGGTTTTTGTCATTTCAGAACTCCACGCTCGGAGCTTAGTCGAAGGTTCTGTGGTTGTTCCGTTGCGGAGTTCGAACTCATGTCGGATCCAATGACCTGCACTAACACGGTGTCACGTAGGCGTATTGATAGCCAATAGTCCTGCTTTCAAGGCCGTTCCCATGGTGGATTTGTTTGAACTAATGCACCCGTGATCCTTAGGCTACCAAATGTACTTGGATACGAAGCCGATTGTGGATGGATTTGTGGGTCCGACGGGCGTGGACGAGGTTCACTGTGTGTACGGCTCGGGCGTGAGCACCACGATGGCGATGGTGTACGGTCCGGCGACGCCCACGCGAGGCGCCTTCCCCGACCAGGTGCCCAGCCTCCTCTACGGTGACGGCGACGGCACCGTGAACATCCGCTCACTCGAGCGGTGCCTCCGGTGGTCCGGCGTGCGGTCCATGGTGCTCCCCAAGGTCGGCCACCTGGATGTCATCCAGGACCCTCGGTTCATCGATCGGTTGAAGGCGATCACCAACGCCAACAAATATGCGCCCCTTCGAGGCTCCTTGTGGGCTGCCTTGCTGTCCTCCCTAGGACTGCAATAACTCCTCCCGCCTACTTCACTCTGACCTGCGACTTTTTCGCCGTTTTTTGTGTATTGTATATCTATAGACTACTTGTGCAAATTGAATACCTCGAATATTATTACCTATTTTTCAAACATATTTCATTATTCATTCCAGAGAGGGGGATTGGTTGTAAGCGTGCGACGCAGGGTTACTAGCCCCCACCGCGTTGTGTGTATGACGTCTGGTGATCCGGCAAAGGCACATGAAAATTCAGCGATTTCGAAAGCGCCTTTTCAGTGTGACAATTGAGAATGAGTCGTGTTTGTTCCTTGTCGGGCTGAATTTGTAACTCAAATGCTTTAGCAAACTGTTGTCTGCCTTTAGTGGGGTGAAATCAAGTCTCCCTGTGTCCGACCGCTAAAAGTGATTTTAGGGTCAACTGACACCTGGCTGGGGTTCCTTTCTTCATTAACTAGACTGCTACTGGACTGTGGAAGGATGTCTATTTGTGAATGGTTCAGGTTAAACCCGGCGTCGTATCAGTTTGCGCGCGAATCGAGTTGCTGTGTTGTCTGATTGTTGTTAAATTGGCCGGATGTAAGCTATTGGCTCACAACCCACTCATTCGCTATTCGTCGGCCATGGTAACGCTGCGATAACAAGCTCTCTCGTATGAATTTGTAATTAGCAAACGTGCCCAGATATCGAGAACAGATTGCACTTGTTGGACATCAGGTATTCGCACTGTTAATTTAACTGCATTTTGTGACTTATCGGAGTTTGGTGGTTGTCACAGAGCTCCAGGCTGGACCTTCAAACATGATCTACCGGTACCGCTTTTGAGCTCTCTTTAGTCGGTGAAACGATATATAGATTTTGTCGAAAAAGTTGGAAGTTGTTGCCTTTTCTTGAGACTGTTCGACTCAACAGTTGATATCAGTATTTTATTCCGCATCAATTACTTCTATATCACTCCGGTTATCCCCGTTTAACACTTCAGTTCCTGGTCTATTATCAACATAGTGAGTTACTGGACGCCACAACTGGTGTGGTGGAGGTAGTGTGCAACACCATAGGTATATTCACGAGCTTTGATCCCCGCCTTGAGGTCGTGGAATGACGATGGCATCTCCTCGCTGTTGACCTTGTAGTCTTGTTTTTATAGAATAATGGAAGCTGAGCCCCAGAGGGAACCAAGAAGTGAGTTGAGAGATCCACGTGATTTGCATTGGTTACTTTGCCTATTTTTCCTTCACACCGTACACTACGTAGCTACAATCACTTTGATATCTCTCTCCTGCCTTAGCTTCCTAGAACAGCAATCTCGATACATCCAAGAATAATAGTGTTTAGCGTGAAAACAGTGTAGCTGTTTAAGCAAGCTGATTCATGCAAATTTGGGGTCTCAATTACCACGTAGTTGGTCCGTTTTGAAGTCTATAAGTCCAGAGTAGTAATGAGCCTAGCCGACAAATATTTTTTACCGTAAAGTTAACTTTTAATAGAAAATGTTAAGCATATTTTAGTCACAACAAAAAAGTCTCTACTGTTTCTAAATCGATGTATGTTTATGAGTAAAAAGTGTCACTATTTAGGACCACCTCTGTAGTGTTGTGGTATTCTAACATATAACGTAAGTAGTTTAACACAATAACTGGCTAGAAAATGAGATAAATTAAGCTGAAAATTATTAGCAAAAGAAGTCAGAATACTGTGGACCCACATTCTTCGAAGGCGATCAGGTGATTCATCGGAAAATGACTCTTTTGAATAAATTGACGCACTTGTGTGGACAGCCATCATACCAAATGGTGTCTGATAGGTGTGTCACGCGAGAAACAAACACAATTAGCGCCTTTCTGCCACCCACAAACGTCTGGCTTGCGGTAATTCTGCTTTCCGTACCCCTTTAGATTCATCCGTAGTGAGCTCTGACCGGGTGAGTGCTTGTGTTTTCGACGTCATCCACTTTTGCCTGCGCTGTTGACTTCTGTTCCATCAGGTTATTTTAGAATTAGACTCTCTTTTCTTGCCCGAAGTAAAAAACCACACTGTACTGCGAGACGAAATGAGCTGAAATGATACGATAACTTAGGTAAAGTCATTGCAAACCAGAAGTGTTCCAATTAATGGGCTGATTGGCTATCGTCTAGTCAAGGGCCTGAGGATAACAACAAACACAAACATAGGTTGAAGTTTTGAAGTTCGTTCGGCAATTTACCGTTTATAATGCTTTCTCATAAAACTCATTAACTTTCATTCACGAGTTATCAAGATGTGAATGCTGTCGAGGAATGATAGATTCCTTTAAAGAAACAACTTAATTTCATAAACCCATTAAATTGCATTACCCTGCCTATTATTTGAGACATTTTTTTGTGAAATTGAATTATAGGTATGGAAACACTCGTTTACAGGCTCTGAGGCGATGAGAGAGCGTCAGCGTCAACTCCTACTGTTACGCGAAACCAACTTGCAAACGGTAGTTTTCGGTACCAATTTGACTGAGATCCAATTTTCTTAATGTTGTTCTGACTCAGAATATCCAAAATGTCCAATCAAAATGCCCCTAAAACGACCATTTTAGACCTGTTAAAAGCCTTACATGATTTCTTTATAATTTTAGGTAGACGGGCGACATCACTACATTTTCGATTTGGTAAGCGAACAATTCCAATCCTGCCATAACAGCCAGAGCAGACGGTCATATAATTCATCAATATTTCCCTCAGCTATCATTTAAACCAACAATAAAGTGTATCGCGTATGAAGTAGCAGTGCCCTAACAGTTCCCTTACCGATTGTGGCAGTGTAGACTCCATCATTATATAATTAAACCCACATTTAATGTGAATTTGTGTAATTATTATGCCTGTAATTAGATATCAACGGTGTCTGAGATTCCAACGAGCCAGGTCGAAGACCAACTTCTTGTCGACAGCAAGGTTCGTCTCAAAAACCTGTCTTTCTTGTCAGTTGCCTTATTTGCGCGCGTCTTTACAAGCCATATTCATATTTCCTAGTGGTCGCTTTTCGAAAAATTCTTCGAGCCCAATAGAAAGATGCCTTGTCTGATTGTGTACTTTCAAAAGGTAAGTAAATTCATGCGTTTGGTTTTTTTATCATCTCCGATAGTCAAGATATGTGGAACGACAACAGCAGTAAATTTTAATAAACCAATAAAAAAACTTGGAATCACCAACCCTATCAATCAACCAACCTCAATGGAAGACAATGATTCTTAAAATTATGTTGGTCCCTAAGTGGCCCTGATCCAGCAGTTGATGGGTTTTAACAAACCACATAATTGAGGTCCCTAAAAGTTTAGCCAATCTTAACAACTTTTGAGTCCAACAAAATCGATCAAATCGATACCCCAGGTGGCTTTCTAATATGTACGACAATTGGTCACATCAACTTAATTGGTTTTCAAAAAAGAATTCTTGAGTTTGTTAACTTCTAAGTTTTGTTTGTTGAAACTTGCTTAGTAATGTGATATCGTGCTATTTCGTGATTGCAGCCCATCAATTCGAAAAAATCCACAGAACCGAGATTCTTCATAGCAAACGATGCCACGGAGGTAAGGAGTGGATTTCGTCCACTTTCACCCTCAAGTGCCGTTTAACGTAACCGTCGTTTCTTCCCTGAATAGCCTCTTACGGGTTACGCCTTCTTCTTCCTGCGTACCTCACTCGACGCGGTAACTCCAGAAAACATCGCACAGGTGGTTGCCTTTCAGTTCCACAACCCACAGATTGGCACTTTTTTGGACACCGCCTACGTCCTCCTGCGTGACCTCTACATCCCCGCCATCGAAAGTAACCAGGTATGATTGATCTCCAAAAAAACAAACTCTTTATCTCCGGCTGATTCGTGATTGTATAACCCTGAAAAAAAGCTGTCTTTGTTCAATCGCAAAATGTGTGTTTCTCATGAATGCCTAAAGAGGTGCGGTATGGATGTGTATGTTTTCGCTATATTCTCGTGTCTAGTTACGGATTGCGGTGGTTTTGAATACAAATCCTCATTTACCCTGAGTCATAAACCTACAAATATCCGTAAAAATCGCATCGTGTACCACTGCTGGTCTGCGAACCCGACGCCTATCGATCGATGGCATATATTTGGTTGCTTATAAGTAGCTGAAAGCTACCTCAATACCTCAGCTCGTGGTGACCCGTAGGCTATATTTTTACGTTTTTTGACCCAAAAATTTAGCGCTGAATTAATTGTTGGTCGATTTTTAACCGAAAAAGGTAAACATGGTCACCTCTTCTAAAATTCAAATCGCTATTGCCTGAAATTGATGCTACATATATTGATTAAGCAAAACGTAATCACTTTTTTCGAGGGGATTATGTCTGAACTTCGTGGAACCGCGAAGAACCAAGCATCTGAAGCTGCAAAATTTTAAATGTAATTTACATGTTTAAGGTATTTCGAAGATATAGATAGCTAAAATACCGTTTTAGACCTGTTTTATAGAATAATTTTTGAAAATATTAACCTGGGTAAAAGTAAGTTACAGCCACATTTCTGTCCATTGCGAGCCGAGATCTGGTTGAAAAAACCCCAGGATTCATCAAGTTAGCAAAATGCAAGTTCGACTTTTTTAGCACAGATTTAAGGAACGATAATGCACTCTTGCTAATGTATTTTTGATGAAACAACCTGAGAATTGGTGGCTTTCTTAATTTCCATTTAGTCCTTGTAACTCTGCATGGATTGCTGAGAGAATCCATGCCTGTGATGTGCACGCTTCTTGAAATACAATTAATTTTGGGTTGAATTTACATGGCCTAGTGTTGTTTCTACTCCTCTGTAAGTAGGTACTTTTAAAACCTCCTTCCTGTGGTTTGATCGTCTCTGAAATTTGTCACTTGCATTTCGTGATAACCAAAAAATAATCCTCTCCCTGGAGATTTCTGCATTTGAAATTGAAATGACGCCTCCAATCATGAAATTCTATCCGAACAGTGAAGTCAACCATACTAGAAATTGTCTATATGAAACCATTTGCATCTGAGGCTATGTGGCTGGTAATTCTCTGACCTCCATTTCCTTAGAACTGGGGCTGTCTGGACGAGGAGCCAGAGGAGAAGGAAAAACTGGTCGGAGAGTTTTTGGATTCCGCTCGTGGATATCTGCGCTTATTGGACCAAATTAGACAGGGACCGGGTGTGGAGTTTCAGCCGTTGGAATCGGTGGAAGTCCGAGAACTTGTCTCCCATCTGGACGAAGACATCGACGTGAAGAGTAAGTTTAACAATTAAATATCTAGAATGAGTTGTCAGCAAGGCAACTTGGTAAAGACAGCTCTGAACCAGCTTCTCGGACTGTTTTCTCACTTCCCAACTAGTTCCCACACAAAACTGAGAGGAACTCATTTACTGATTGGTTTCCCCATTCCACCAAATTTAGCAATCAAGAAAGGTACTATCGAGAAATTGGAGCGTACCCTCACCGCATGGAGCAAACAAGTAGAACTGGCAATCAACAAGGTTAACCTCATCATCAAGGAATCGGCCGATGCTGGTCCTGCAGATGAGCTGGACTACTGGCGCGCTCGCTGGAACACCCTGAATAGGTAATGCAATAGAGTTAAGACCGTCTTCACCGCTTCCTGACTGTTCATGACGATGTACACCACGTGGGATTCACTTTTTGTTGTAAATTCACTTAAACGAGTTGTAAGCGAGTTAACTTTCCACCGAAATCGTGACATTTTTTCGGTGTCTTGAATTTGCAGCCTCTTCGAGCGCATGTCCAGCAAGGAGGTGTTGGTGGTGCTGCGGGTTCTCGCAGCGGTAAAATCAGCCACAATCAATCGCTGGAGTGAACTGGTAGGTCTACAGGAGATAATCTCGGCTACGTCAGTCTTTACAACCATCTCTTCGAATTTCATCCGATGTATCAAAGGTTTTATCCTTAGAGATTTTACATGTTCGAACCAACCCACGAAAATTCACAAAACAGGCGGCTGATACAACATTTAGATGAGTCATGGAAAATTCAATCTTTGATTAGTCTAGTTGGATTTTTCACCGATTCCTTAAATTTGTGTAGTTATTTTCTAAAAGAAGCCTTTCTTGTAATTTTGTGTCATAAGTACTTTTGAAACCATCTTTTATCACTTAAGTCGGTTTATTCCGAAGAATAATTGCTGACTGTCGAACAATTCGTCGTGGATTTTGTAGCCCAAGATTAGATCTTATTACCGGGTAATTGAAGAATGCCTCAAGATCTGGACAAGCAATGCAAAGATAGCTTTGTTTTGCGAAAAAATGACATTGAACTTCCCGCAACTGATGGTGTTTTTCACTTGTAGAATGATCAAATATCGGAATACACGATCGAGGCTAAGAGCAACGTCGAGTTATTGACTAATCTGGAAAATCATTTTGGATCAATATATCAGTTACCGCTGGTAAGTGTGAAGTTGATGGTTATCAAAGGCGTCTGTTGTAGATGAGGCTAAAGGAACAGGTACCAGCCCTAATCCACTCTATCAAAGTGATTTATGAAGTCTCCCAGTTCTACAACACAACGCAAAGAATAACCTCGTTGTTTGTAAAGGTGACGAATCAGATTGTTAGTGCGTGTCGTCGCTCAATCTACGCCGGCGTGGACAAAATCTGGGAGCTTCCAAGGTGAGATAAGGAGAAGTTGAACGCTGGTCATGCTTTATCACCCAATTTTCCGCATCTTGGTTCCGACTATACACTGGGAATGTAGTGGTCGGTGATTACGTGTGTGTGTGTGTAAACCAATGAAATTTAAGGAGTCACAGAGGCTGACCGCCCTCAAATAAACCTGTTCAGACAAGCTCTTATTGATTTGCCATCGCCAAAAGTCCACTCTGGGTGCTCAAGATCAACTAAATAGCCCTCATTTTAAGGAAAATATGTATTAATGATGCGGCACACTTGGCTAATGAAATCTGTCAAAGTAATAGCCGTCCAATCAGTAGTAAGCTCACAACCATTACATTCAAACGCTTTGGTAAACGCATTTTTCTGGCACGAAATCTAGACAAAAGAAATTTCAATAACAAAAAAAAACGCTTTACCTAATTCGCTTTGTTCCTTAGTGATGATGTTTATGAAAGGATCGAGGCTTGCATGGACTTGTACCATTTCTATCGTGAGAATTTTCGTTCAGCGAGGGATAAGCTAGCTGAATATCCCGATGGAAGACAGCTTAATTGCAGGTTTGTCTGATTCTATAATATATCCTATCCTTTGCCGTCTCCTGCTTTGATTTTTTGCAAATTCAGCTGACTCATTAACTTGCCTTTTGTGCATAGTGAGAACAAAATATTCGGTAAATGCGCCACCTTTTGTCGACGGCTAGCGGAAATTCGTGATCTCCTGGCGGTTGTGGAGAATTTGAAGCCCCTTTTGAGTTTGAGGGCGGAGGACACCGCGCCGGCGATCTCTGCGTACCAGGGCATGCTCGATTTCATTCACGAGTGGACTGGAGACCCAACAGATCCACGGAACAAACAAGTGAGCTCAATGCGCCAATTAAATTACATTTCACTGTGCGTTTTCAACCGGCTCTGGGTCGATTTAAGACCATTCCAAAGAACACTGTTCAAAATTCTAGCAATTTTAACTTGTACTGATTTTTGATGGATTAACATCTTGGTGTCCACACAAATGTTCTTTATGTTAACCCAACTTTTATTTCCTCGATCAGTTTACAGCTGACCTGGAGACCTTCCAGAATCAAAGGAAAGCCCTCATCTCTCAAATAAACACCCTAATGTCTAAATGGACCTCGAGGTCCCTTCCGGTAAGACCACCTGGTGTTCTTGTTCATCGTGGATTTCTTTTCAAAGGCAGTTCATTTGCTTCAATTCCTAGCCCTATTCGAGAGGCTACACGATCCAGGCCTGGAGTTCAGGGCACGCTACGAGGATATCCTGAAGGTGTATGGAGATGAGTTGGTGCGGATCGGGGACATTTATGAATCCGAAAAGAAGAATCCACCTCTGGAACGAAACGCGACTCCCACGGCTGGCAGAATCCGGTGGGCCCGATTCTTACTTCAGAGAATTCGCCAACCCATCGATGCTATTCACGAAAGATGTCCTGAGGTTCTTAAGGTGGGCTGTTTTGCAGCTGTGCACAAGTAGGTGCCCTAAACCCACCAGTCAATTGTATCAGTTTAAACTGTTAAAATAGAAACTAAGAGCAATTCAAAACAAATAAGTGGGCTCCAATCAAGTGCAAGGTGTTTTCCTATCCTTCCATGGTTCGTCTGGAATTTTGTGCTATAATAAATTCAATTTAAATTTGTGCTGAATTTGTGCCTTGAACTTCAACTGCCCCATCCAATCTACAGTACAGTAATTCTCACACACAGAAGTTTGAGTCATCATTAACAACTCATATCGTGGATTATTGGCTTCTGCAATTTTTTCCTTGACTTTCATTGGTTCCTAACGGCTTGAATCTCTCCTCGTTTGTACAGAGGAATTGCGACCAGAGTTTGGTCTGTAATCGCAAACGTAAACTCTATATTTCAAATTTGTTTTAAGCAGTTTCTGCGAAAATTTTGTGCTGAAAAATATTCCCTTATGATTAATTGAAAGCACACCCTAACGTGTGAAAATATGTTCTCCTGATGATGTTGTCGACAAGATGTGTCGGCAATCAACCCATCTATCACTAACTTGAATCGATTAGATTGCGTAAATATCTTGTTTAGCCGTTGAGTCGACTCGTAAAGATTTATACATGCAATTTTTGAATTTTTCAATGTTCGAAAAGTTTGAATATACTGATAAAAAAAAACAAAAAATTCCATCTACAAAATATTGATCCGTCTTTAGCACTTTGACGTTCCCAAATTCTAGACAGCGGAAGGACAGAAACAAGTGAAGAGGTTCAACCAGTTGGCCACAGTTTTGGTAAAGTATGAGGCGGCTGTGTATCGAAAGTGGTGCAAAAATGTGGAGGATTGGTCAGCTGGTCTGCTGGAGACGCCACTGCTCACGCGAGCTCCTGAGACTGGCCAGTTTTCACTGAACCTCGTCATGGCATCGCTGACCATCATCAAGGAGGCCCAGTCCATCCTCAAGGTCGGTCTCAGCGTGCCCAAGGTGGCTACGGATCTGCTCATTCAAGAAAAGCAGCTGAAAGCCCACACGGATCGGTGAGCTCTTTCATCCACAACCACCGTCACTGTCAACACGCCGGCTAGTTTACTGTGTTTGTTACATTCAGCCTGAAAGAACAGCTACAGCGCTTTGACGTACTGCAGCATTCCATAGCGCAACAGCTCTTGCCAATATTCCAACCGTTTTTGCAAGCAGTGGCAGAGGCTTTCTCTCCTGGCTTAGCCAATTTTACGTGGAATTCGCTGCAGTTCGATGACTGTAAGTATTTTTGCCACAATGTTACTGTGAATATAAACGTAGTTTTAAGCGCTGTTTCTCTTTTTCAGTTATCAAGAAGGTGACCTCCGCTCTGGATAATTTTGAGTTTATTGTTAAGAGCACCAATGATATACTCGAATATCGAATTGAATTATTGCTGGAAGAAGTTTCTACAATGCCTCTTTTTGAACTGCAAACCTCCAGCGCCATTTCTATTGACCAGTTCACTAAAACACTCGAGGCTTCATTGTCGTCAACCACTTCCGAGTTAAATAAGTATGTGTGTTTTTTGATTATCGTATGCATTTAATCACTTGCCTCACGCCAAACGTTTCTGTTGCCTATCCAGGAAAAGCCAACTTGTCGAGACGGCTGTAAATGATCTTGTCGAGGTTTTACTGAAAAACCTGAACGACGAATTCAAGGCAGTTGTGTCGAAAGGCTCACTCTTTGCTTGCTCCAAACCCACCCGAAAGGGTCAGCGGTGCACGAACTGCCTCAATTGCCTTTTCTTTGACTTACTTAACCGATTCAGCCTTCGCAATATTGAAGCTGTGATTGCAGGTAGGTGCTGATGTCGACTAGTTAAATGCGAACAACCCAATCCTGGGTCAATGCATCCCATCAGGTCCATGGCACTTCGTGTCTAAATAGTATATCCCAAGCTCGATTTATAAAATAAAGAACCGTACCTTGCAGGTTTAGTGGGAGTTCTAGGCGAGCTTCGATCCCGCCTTCAGGTGGATGTCGCCATGACGAAGTCGCTGGAACCTGGGCCGACGGCAGCAGAAGCGGAGGCCTTTTTCGTCTTGGATTTGGCCCTAGAGATCCCCAACATCGTTTGCAAGCCCTCCTTGAACGAATTGCAAACAGGCTTCAACAGAGCCATTAATCTGATCCTTCGGGCGTCCGATGGCATCAAGCCCTGGCAGCACGTCAAGGAATGTCAGGCAGCATTTAAGGTGAGAGACCACTCGAGACAGGATCTTTGATTAACCCTTTAAGCCTAATTATTGATTAGCTCGCTGTGCCTAACTGTGATAGGCTCCTAAAGCCTGACCCACTTTCATAATACTAAAATATTGTCTGGTATCGTCCTTGGCTGTTGCACTTGGCCAAGAGACTGAATGTCAGCCTCTAAAAGAGCTTCCTTTTATCACTGATTTCCAAAGACCTCGATACCTTCCGGCAGGACTTGATGGATATATTGCGTTGGTCAATTTCTAAATGTATTTACAATGTATGAATATTAGTACAGACCGTCTTCATTATACGGTGGGGAGCAGAATGGAATGCGAGTGATGTTCAGTTAATTAAGTCGTCGAACCTCGAGATTGGCAGACCAACTGGAAGCCTCAACGAATTGTGCATGCATTTCACCTTTTTAGAAAACTCAAAGCGTCCATACTAGCGAGCGCCTGAATGATGGCCAGGACCTTTCTGCGAACGCCTTCCAGTCGTTTCCAGCTAACCTGCTACAGCCTCTTCGAAGAGTCGTGATGGACAACAAGAATGTCGTGAAACTTGTGGCCGACTTGAACTCCTCAATCACGTATTTCTCCGAGGACGTCTCCCGACTGCTCAATCAACTTACTTCCAAATTTTCCGAACTATGGAAGTTCGTGGTGAGTGACACGTACACAGCTCCGAATGCCTTCATATTTGGAAATGAAATATTTTGCCATCTTTCATAGGGGTTGCCTCATTATCGCGCAATTTTTTTGAAATTTCAGGATCCAAAAAGTGCAGCAAATGAATTCATCAGTTCCAAGCCTTCTATATCTGAAATCAGCGAAGAAATGCAGCGTTACAAGGTACTTTCATTCACGAAATCCCCAATTTTCGGATTTGATAATTATACTCTGGCTTCCGCTTGGCTTTGCTTCAATTAATTTTTTTAAGTACTTGGTGTAATCAAGCAGGAGTACTTTCAACTTGTTTAATTCACTTTCGTTTTCTTGTAGGCTGCATCACGCTTATTTTGATTACTACTTAAATGTCATAGGATCCGTTGAGGATACACGATAAATGTACTTGAAAAGAAAGCACTTAGAAAACAACGTACTTGTATGTTCACTTCAGACCTTCGAGGATGCGGCTAATGACCTTCCCCCAGCCTACCACATGGGTTCACTCACATTCAACACTCAGCGACTAAAAGAAGGTCTCGTATCTGAATGTCGCGCTTGGCGTTATGCCATCGGCTGTGCACTGAACACACAGTGCGCCGTCGAGATGACCTCGGCTCTCGAGATAATGGAGAGTCTCCTGAAACGTCTCCAGTGTCAAATAAAGGACCTAGACGACGTCCGCGCCCAGATGGCAGCGCTGGACGAATTCAGGCAATCCGAGAGCTCCCTAGACGTGTTCACAATCGATCCGCTAATCAAGGCTTATGCGTTGTTGGCGCGATATGATATCCACTTCAATGATGGAAACGCTGAAAAGGTGGATAGTCTAGCCTACACTCTGCACAAGTTGAGGGCACAGGCTGCGGTAGCGAGCAGTCACCTGATTTCTATCCAACCTGTTTTCAGAGCTGAGTTGGATGCTGGCGTGGAGACTTTTGAGCGAGAAAACGAACAGTTCACTGTGGAGTACAAGACGAGGTGACTTAAATCTGTGCAGTTTGAGTTATCCATGTATTCTGATTAATGAAAGCGTGCCTTGTTCTCCTTTAGAGGACCCATGGAACAGAATATAGATCCACGTGAGGCCTCCGACCGCTTGGCACTGTTTCAGGCACGCTTCGACGACCTCTGGGCTAGCTATGAGACCTACTCGGATGGGGAACGCCTGTTTGGTCTGCCTGTTCGCGAGTACCCCGAGTTGCATGCCATACGCAAGGAACTGGCTCTTCTACAGAAGCTCTACCAACTTTACAACGCCGTCCTGGACACAGTTGGAGGATATTACAGCATTCCATGGACGGAAATCGATATTGAATTGATCAATCAACAATTGCTTGACTTCCAGATAAGGTAAATATCATGTTTTGTAGCCTGCGACCACGTTTGTTTAAATTCTGACCGATTTCCCCCATGTCACTTAACGATTTCAAGAAACTGTGAGTAAGGGCTTGCGTTTTAGGTGCAGAAAATTGCCGAAAGCATTGAAAGAATGGCCAGCCTATGCCGCATTGCAGAAAACCATCGACGACTTCAACGAGACCTGTCCACTTCTCGAGATGATGGCGAATAAGGCGATGTTGCCACGTCACTGGAAGAGAATTGAGGGTGTCATTGGTAGCCAGATTGACGTCTACGCCGACGGCTTCCTGTTACGCAATCTGATGGAGTTGCCTCTATTAAAATGCAAAGAAGACATTGAGGTGAGTTGACGTAACACGTGGCCATGAGTTTTCGATGCGTCTTACAAGCAACGTTTCTTTCTGCATTCTCCTAGCTAAACTATAGGTTTTTCAAATCATACTAACGACTCGACGTTTAATATAAGCATGAGAAACATGTTTATTTCGTTGTGGAAATTCAAACGCCATTTTAAACAAGACGAATGAACTGTACGCAATTGTTTATTTTCTACATTGATCAGCAACATTTTGCCATCTTGCTGGAATAATTAATAATCTGAACAGGGTTCCATTTTTCTTGAATTGCTTTCCAATTAAATTTCAACATGTGCTAAACGCTTGGTTGCTTGGAAGCAACCCAAAATATACACCACCTTTGAAATCCCGCGAAATTGTCGGCGAATCATTTGTTGCTGTAATTCGGCTTTGGACATGATCCATCATTCTTCTGCCAGTTTCGTTTTCATCTTTTGCAGATGAGTCAAAGGTATTTTAAGCAATTTCCACGGTTCAGTTTCGACCACCAGAATGAATTGTGATTCCGAATTGGTCACCATCTACGAGCAAGTTGCTCCCAACGTATCAAATTAACGGTGTCTGCTTCAACCCAGTGACCATTAACAGGCGACTCGTCTCTTTTACAGCACAATAGATTGTTGAGTTTGTTTCTATTTTGCAACAGGACATCTGCACGTCAGCTGTGAAAGAGCGTGATATCGAGGCGAAGCTGAAGTTGATAGTCAATGAGTGGACCGCTCAAGACTTTCAGTTTTCCGCGTTCAAAAATCGTGGAGACCTTCTTTTTAAGGGCGATGTCGCCATCGAAGCGATAGCCCTGCTGGAGGACTCGTTGATGGTGTTGGGCTCACTCCTTTCCAACCGCTACAACACAGCCTTCAAGCCGAGGATCCAGGAGTGGGTGAAGAAGCTGAACAGCACCAATGAAATCATCGAAAATCTCTTCCAAGTGCAGAACCTGTGGGTTTACCTTGAGGCCGTTTTCGTCGGTGGCGACATCGCCAAGCAGTTGCCGCAGGTAAGTTGGCAAGGCCCGGTGTTTCTGTCACACTGGATCTCACTGACACCCAGATTTGCCGTGTGTTGATGCAGCCTGCCATTTTCTGTGTGGTTTAGGAGGCGAAACGCTTCGCGAGCATCGACAAGGCCTGGCAGCGGATTATCCAGAGAGCCCACGAGACGCCCAATATCGTCACCTGTTGTACCTCGGACGACACGCTGGCCCAACTGTTGCCGCATTTGCTGGAGCAACTGGAACTTTGCCAGAAGTCGCTTACGGGATATCTGGAGAAGAAGCGCCTCGTCTTTCCCCGCTTCTTCTTCGTTTCGGACCCGGCGCTCTTGGAAATTCTCGGCCAGGCGTCCGACTCCCACACAATCCAGGCTCACCTCCTCTCCGTGTTCGACAGTATCAAGTCGGTGACATTTGACGAAAAAACCTACGATCGGATTTTGGCTGTTAATTCGGCCCAAGAGGAATCCATCGAATTAGAACTACCCGTGATGGCCCAGGTAAGTTAGGTTCTTTATCGTCTGCAATACCAATCACAATAATGATAAACAAAAAGAAAAAAACACGTTTTGGCATGGAAATAATTTCTTATCTCATTCGAACAATTTTATGCTACTTGTTTCATTAAATCTTTAAAGCTATTGGACTCTTAACATGGGGTTACAGTGCTTAATGTGGGGGAATAACCGGAAACCATTCGTCTGACAGATTTATCGTTTTCCATGCTACCTTAATTATTTACGTAATATTTTTGTTTAAAGGATGCAATTGAAGGGACCTACAGTACCGGACGTACCCCTTAGTTAAAAGCACCTGCATTGATTCATGATCAAATACAACCAATCCATGGTACTAATTGAGCATAATACTACACAGTATTGTTTCAAAGAACCTGGAGCATAGGTGCCGCGGCAGATATTTGTAGCAATAGACTTGGCTATTTCACAAGATCTGATTGCTCTCGTTGTAGGGCCACGTGGAAGTCTGGCTGGGCAACCTGCTGAAGGCGTCACAGGACTCCCTGAAACAAGTCATTTACGAGGCCTACTGTGCACTGATTGACGAGGAGACGTTCGATTTGCTCAAATTCGAGGAAACCTTCATCGCTCAAGTCGGTCTCCTCGGTATCCAGCTGCTGTGGACACGAGACGCCGAAGAGGCCCTTAGCAACGCCCGCGTCGACAAGACAGCAATGCGTGAGGCCAATCAGCGCTTCCTGAAGATCCTGAATCAGCTGATTGGAGTCACCACTCGCGAGCTGACCTCCATTGAAAGGACCAAGTACGAGACCCTCATCACCATCCACGTTCATCAGAAGGACATATTTGACGGACTTGTAAGTTTTACACGCTGTGGTTAATTCAAGCAAGATGGATGCAATTGGTTGATGTTTTGGGTTGAAGTCAGATATTGTCGCGAGAGAACTTGGATTCGCGACGAATACCCTGGGCTGCCAGTGCAAATTCTCACAAAAATTCGTCATTAGATCGAGGTGAATCGTGCTAATTCACGTCCACTGGCTCTGTTGACGCACGCACCAACACACACTGTTCCAGTGGCCTCCGTCTTTCTGCGGACACGTTGGAGAATACATATCCCTTCCTCATGCACTGTTATGACTTAAAAGTACACATGACCTTACATGAACGTACGGGCAAAGCATCACAAGTGAGTTGACTCATCGCATAATGCGCTGTCTCCGTCGTTCCCCAATCTTATTGAGCCGGTCAGATTCCACCGTAGTACAGCTGAGACTATACTATTTGACGATCATGGTGTAGATTAGCGACTCATTCCACAGCTTTCACAAACCGCGACTCTCACGCGACGCATCGAGTTCAGATTCAGCGTATTTTCACCATTGTGCTCTGACTGGCTTTAAATATCCTTGGAACCCATATTGACTACACATGTGCACCGTTTCGATGCACATGGGCGCAATTCTGGCCAGAAATTGATGCCATCTACCAGATCCTCCTTCTCATTAGGTGAAGGCAAGAATCAAGTCACCAATGGACTTTGAATGGCTCAAGCAGTCGCGGTATTACTACAACGAGGAGAGGGAAGAGTATGTGGTGAGGATAACCGACATCAACTTTGTGTATCAGAACGAATTTCTCGGCTGCACTGACCGACTGGTAATCACCCCCCTCACAGACAGGTTGGTGCTACCTTTTAACAAACTTTATTTTTCAGAGCATTTGTTGCATAAATTCAAACCGGTGCAATAGTTTCCTTTTTTTAATGAGCGAAATGTACATATCTGCGACATCTATTTTCCTCCTTTGTTTCGCTGAGTTGTGTAATTCCTAAATTTGAAATTAGTGGTTTAATGGGATCTTGAACTGACCTCTGGAATTCTAATTGGACTGTCACTAAATGTTTTGATAGAAATGAATGCTGCTTTTAAACCCAGGTCACGGATGCATAAATAGTTGGAAATCCTGTGGAGCAAGCAATTTGTCGATTGCTGGTCGATTGCAAATAAGCATAATTTTAAAAAGTTTACTCATAACTGAACCTGAAAAAGTGCCGCAGCGGTATCAGTCATAACATTAGAAAATTGCACTGCTTAGGTTAGTTTTACGATTGGCCAAATTCATCAGTGCACGAAATCGAGCCTGGTATTCGCTCCACATAAGTTTTGACCTCACTGCTGGTCTTCCTCTGCCCAAGGTGCTACATAACACTGGCACAGGCTCTTGGAATGTCTATGGGCGGCGCGCCAGCAGGTCCCGCTGGCACTGGAAAGACAGAGACGGTGAAGGACATGGGTCGTTGTCTGGGCAAGTACGTGGTGGTTTTCAATTGCTCCGACCAGATGGACTACCGCGGACTGGGTCGCATCTACAAAGGCCTGGCACAGTCTGGCGCGTGGGGCTGTTTTGACGAGTTCAATCGCATCGACTTACCCGTCCTCTCAGTCGCCGCCCAACAGATCGCCATCGTGCTCGCGTGCAAGAAGGAGCGGAAGAGTCAGTTCACATTCACCGATGGCGACGTCGTCGACATGAATCCCGAGTTCGGCATCTTCCTCACTATGGTAGGGTCCGCAGCTTCCACCATTTCGGGAAACATTACGATGCAGACTTATTAGGCCAGTTCGTGGTGCCGTCAGAAAGTGAAGACGATTTCATGAAAATACTCTTAAGTATTAACTGCAGTGTCGAGCTTTCTTGTTTTTTTACAGAACCCCGGCTACGCGGGTCGTCAAGAGTTGCCAGAAAATTTGAAAATCAACTTTCGGACTGTCTCGATGATGGTGCCTGACAGGCAGATCATCATCCGCGTCAAGTTGGCCGCTTGTGGCTTCCTCAAGAACGTGGAGCTTGCAGCAAAATTCTACACGCTTTACAAGCTGTGCGAGGAGCAACTTTCTAAACAGGTTAGTCCTGCTGAATAGTCAGACTGCTGCAGCATGAATTTGTTAATGTGTGATTGGGCTGTGTGCTTTGAATACACAGACAATTTATGAAACTAATTTGCCTTTGTAACCAAATTTTATGCATCACAGTGCCTGATTGGTTACTCCCACCAGCCAGTCAATTTAGTGTGTCGAGGTCACCAAATCACTTTGGTGTTGGTATTTTGTTCATATGAATAGGTTCACTATGATTTCGGCCTGAGAAACATCCTCTCGGTGCTCCGGACTCTGGGCGCTTTCAAGCGAGCTCACACGGACCAACCAGAGGAGACTTGTGTGATGCGAGTGCTGCGCGACATGAACGTGAGCAAGCTGGTTGACGAGGATGAGCCGCTCTTCATGTCCCTCATCGATGACCTCTTCCCTGGAATGCGTCTCGACAAACAGGGCTACCCCAGCATGGAAGCAGCCATCAAGAAACAGGTAGGCGTGCGATGTGTCAAGCAGGCTTCCTCGGCATTCTTGACCATCGTGGTAATGGTACAGAGGTCGAGAAACCAAGTAAAATATTTTCTGGTATGGGAAAAGTTCTTGATTTCTAGACGAGGATTCTTGCTCACGATTTGTGTGGTATTTTGAACATCCTTGTTGAGCACAGGCTTTGGGTTAGTACAGTTGGATGATGCCTTCTCCGAAACTCGTCAAATCCACATAAGAAGTCCTTTATAACTTGTAAAAAGGTGTGTTAAGTTTTCCCAAGCACCTAGACTGAGACGTGAGGGAAATCCAGCTTCTTCCAGTGTGCGGCAGTGATTTAACAGGTTATTAATGTGACCATAAGTAGAGACATTCGCAAGCCAGCGGCCAGTAAACACCGGGTATCGGCATTCCTTAAAGTATAATCTTTGTTTAACTAAAAACGTATTAAAGTTGGACATGTTCGATTTACCGTCGATAATTAGGGCATCAAGATTTCAATTAAGTTTGTCGAAGGCCTCGATGTGTGGTCTTGAACCCCAACGGAACCACCAAGTTGTATTTGCCTGATCACTCTTTATGAATACCCGGGAAGATCTACTACATTAGAAATGGCGGGACAACAGTTTTCTAGATCACTCAGCCCATTTGTGCGTCGCACCTGTTCAAGAAAGGTCATGCCTGAATATTGGAGTTGTTGATAAATGCAATCTAGGTTAACTTGGAAAAATACAAATAACTGAATGACCAGATGAGTGGAATGAGTAGAGGGGGAGGGTACGAACTAACGGTTTTGCATGATCGATGGGGACGCCGTAAAAGGGGAAGATCGCCGGGTCTGAATATGCCACAACTGGATTAATGGATGTGATCAACACAAATCACTACACGCTTTCGAGTGCTTTCTCTTTGCAGGTTGAGGAGCAGAAACTCATCTTCCACCCTCCGTGGGTGCTGAAACTGATCCAGATGTACGAAACGCAGCGCGTGCGTCATGGCTTCATGGCTCTAGGACCATCCGGCTCAGGAAAGACCTGCTGTATCAGCAGCCTCCTGGCAGCCATGACTGCGGAATCCGGCGAGCCATATCGCGAGGTGCGCATGAACCCCAAAGCCATCACCGCTCCCCAGATGTTCGGTCGTCTAGACGTCGCCACAAATGACTGGACCGACGGCATCTTCTCCACCCTGTGGCGCCGAACGACGCGAATGAAGGCGACCGAGCACTGCTGGATTGTGCTGGACGGGCCTGTGGACGCAATATGGATTGAAAATCTTAACTCAGTCCTCGATGACAATAAGACTCTCACGCTGGCCAATGGGGATCGCATCCCAATGGCACCGAATGCAAAAATTGTCTTCGAAGTTCATAATATCGACAATGCATCCCCAGCCACAGTGTCTAGGAATGGCATGGTCTATATGTCGAGCTCCATTCTTGACTGGAAACCCATTATTCAAGGTGAGCGTCTTATCGTTCTTGGAATTAACACCCCTGACAAATTCAACTTATAAAAATGTGCATTATTTATTGTTTAAATGGCGCAATTCAGGCAATCTCCCAAAGTTAGATGCGACATTTACAAACGTCTATTCTCGATCTTTTCGCAGGTTCTTTGTTTATCTAGGCTTACAGTCTCTGAATCTGCAGGCACAGACTTCCATTTGTGAATATTTTTCTGTTAATTTCGTTCAGTTCTGTTACTTTAAAATAGTTGAATTGTTTGTTTTCAGCATGGCTGCTCCGAAAATCGGTAAAGACTAAAGAGATGGTAATGAGTGTGCTGCAGAAGTTCTTCGACAGTGCCTACCATTATATAATTGAAAATTTGAGCGCGAAAATTGAGGTAAGTTGACTTTACATTGGTGGCAGACCCTTAACGATGGTGCTGATTTTGTGAATTCCTCTTCCTCCCTGTTGCTTTCAGCTTCTTGAATGCAATTACATTAAGCAGCTTATTGATCTGCTGGAAGGGGAATTGGAAGGTCGAGATGAGAAAGATCTTCCTGAAGACTTCTTCACGAAACTGGTCATCTTCGCGGCGATGTGGTCGCTTGGAGCTGCGCTGGAATTGGACGATCGAAGAAGACTCGAGACCCACCTCAGGACGAATCACTCGGATCTCCCCTTACCGAAAATCAAGAAGACTGAAGACGGGGATACAATGTTTGAATTTTTTGTCGATATCGACGGCGAATGGAAGCACTGGAGCACTCGGGTCGCTGACTACTCCTACCCACACGATCGCACCCCCGACTTCACAAAACTTCTCATCCCCAACGTAGACAACACACGCACCGAGTCCTTGATACACACCATTGCGAAGCAGTCAAAGCCTGTTCTACTTATTGGTGTTCAGGTGAGCTAAAAAACCCTTTTGTCCGGTGAAGTTTATTGACGGGCATCGGTTAGAAGTCACGAATACTGCGCTTCGTCAACAACGCGTACCCACCACTAAAATCCCAGTGTTGAAAACTAATCAAATCCTGAAGTAGGCGTAAAGGTTGGTTTTATTGGGTCAGAGTAAACCAATAGGAATTGATTCAATACTGCGTTGTAGTTTGTCAATTTGTGTGCAGTCGCGAATGCAAATTCTAAGCCCAATAAATTAAACGCAATTCGGAACAACTGAAATCAAAAAATTTAGGTGCCATATATGTTGGTAGAGGAGAATAGCTCTTGTTAAGGTACCACACGTGGGTTCGAATTTGTTTCCTAAAACACCTTCAGGGAAGCGCAAAAACCGTGATGGTGAAGGGCTACTGCAGTAGAAACAACCCGGAAACCCACATGGTCAAGTCGGTCAATTTCTCGTACGCGACGACACCCAACATGTTCCAGCGCACCGTGGAGAGTTTTGTGGAGAAACGCGTGGGCTCAACTTACGGACCGCCGGCGGGCAAAAGGCTCACAATCTTCATCGACGACATCAACATGCCCGTGATCAACGAGTGGGGCGATCAGGTAACCAACGAAATCACCCGACAGATGATGGAGATGAACGGATTCTATAACCTCGACAAGCCTGGAGATTTTACCAACATTACTGATATCCAGGTAACGGTTCTGGTCCCACTTGTGGAGTTTTGAGCAATGTTGGCAAGGCACTAATTTCGGTTTTGTAATGTTGGTACTCATTGCTAATTCCGGTAAATTTGGGATAGCAGCTCCATCAGCATATTAAAATCGTGCACAAACTGGGTGCCGTATTCACTGAAATCTACATCCTATATTCATCACGAACCAATCCTTCTGCCCCAAGTTATTTAGCGCACACGTGTGGAAATCGACAGCTCATGTTGTCACCATTTTGATTGGCCAAAATCTGGTAACAAACCTGGTAGCTTTATATTGGACTGGTACATGAGTCTCTCTTTCCCTTCATTGGTTCCCATAACAACTTGGCGCCTTGTTCGAGCAGGACGTTTGTGTGTCAACAGCATTCATCAGCTTTTCGTAGGGATTCTCAGATTATATCAGATCGATCAAGTCCATATCTTTAGGAATAACGGCAGCCGATAGCAGTATAACAGCATGGGAATACACGGGGAACTGGGAAGTGATAATCTGAATGAGAAAATGAACAGGCGTTTAAAAACAAAGAACCAAACAGTATTATCTGAACTTCAAAGGAAATCACTGTACATCACGGGATCACCAAATGTATTGTTGTTTGCGCCACCTGCTTTCTGTTTGCTCTCAGCTGCTAAAACATGTCAACGAGCAGTTTTGTAATATAGTGCACGCTACACTATACCCGAGCTTGTAACAATTCATCTACTGCTAGACCCTTGTAAATATTTTACCGTTTCACTCAAAAATAGGTGATCTCAGCCATGATCCATCCCGGGGGAGGTCGCAATGACATCCCTCAACGACTCAAACGCCAGTTCTCCATCTTCAACTGCACCTTACCCAGTAACGCCTCAATGGACCGCATATTCAGCTGCCTCGCTGAGGGATACTTTTGCGAAGAACGAGGTTTTTCACCTGAAGTTCGTGAATTTGCTATCAAATTGGTATCGACAACACGTATCCTATGGCAACGTGTCAAAGTTAAGATGCTGCCGACACCAGCCAAGTTCCACTATGTCTTCGATTTGCGTGACATCAGCCGAATCTGGCAGGGAATGCTTCGTGCAGAGGCAGAGGTTATCGGTTCCCCCAAACAGCTTCTTGCCCTGTGGTGGCACGAGACAACCAGAGTAATCGCAGACCGATTTATCGATTTCGATGAGAAGAAGTGGTTTGCGAATACACTTAAACAAACAGGTGAGGTAGGAGGTGAATGCTAAACTCCTTTGCACTGTGTTACCTAATTTTAGGTGAAGAGGTTGCAGGTTCTGAGTTAGCCTCGGAACTCCACTCCACCGAACCCTTCTTCGTTGACTTTTTGCGTGACCCGCCAGAGGCAACGGGTGATGAGCCGGATGACTTCATCTTTGACACCCCAAGGATCTATGAGCCTGTGAATGGACTTGAGGCCCTAGCAAGTCGACTCAAGCACTTCCAGGTGAATAGGTGTCACGATGCTTTGGTCCATAAAGACGACCCTTCAGTACGAGTGTTTCTATTTCACCCTAGACATTGTACAATGAGACGATACGCGGTACCAAGCTCGACCTCGTGTTCTTTACCGACGCGATGATCCATCTGGTGAAAATAAGTCGGATTCTTCGTCTGCCTCGAGGCCACGCACTGCTAGTTGGTGTTGGCGGATCCGGGAAACAGTCACTGACTAGGCTAGCTTCTTTCATTATGGATTACAAGGCATTCCAGATAACACTAACAAGGTAAAGCATTCTTAACGGGCAACACCTTCACATGTCTCGACGGCCGACTTTATGCGGATTATTCTTCTCATCACGCAGAACCTACCATGTATCGAATTTGATGGATGACTTGAAGATACTCTATCGTACTGCCGGCCATGAGGATAAGGGGATTACCTTCATCTTTACTGAGAACGAGGTGAAAGAAGAGGCTTTTCTTGAACCTCTGAACAATATACTCGCCTCCGGCGAGGTAGCCGGCCTGTTTGCACGCGATGAAATGGATGAAATGCTCGCTGACCTCGTGCAACCAATGAAACGCGAGTGTCCGCGCACACCTCCGACCAATGAAAACTTACTCGACTACTACATGGGCCGCGTGACTCGCAATCTCCACGTTTGCCTCTGTTTCTCGCCCATTGGTCAGAAGTTCCGCACACGAAGTCTGCGCTTTACTGGATTAATATCGGGGTGTACCATGGACTGGTTCCAGCCTTGGCCTCGAGAGGCTCTTGTTGCGGTGTCTGAACACTTCCTAGAGGGATTCGCTATTGCCGGCAGCTCTGATGAACCGGTCATCAAGCAAGCCCTAGTAGAGATAATGGGGACATTCCACGTAAGATTCCGGTAGTTGATGCAACTTAATGCCACAGTCATTTACCAAGCGGTAATCAGTTATTGTCGTCTACAAGCTTGTGTGACATGCCTGAAACCATCTGGTTAACACCATTGTCCAGTTATAATTGGTTAGTGCAAATCGTGCCTTCGGCTTCACGAAAACTGGTTTGGGATTAAATTTGCTGATGCTGAAAATCTAGCATTCGTAGGCGTGCCAATGTAATTGCAGCTTTGCTGTTCATCTGCCTCACCATGATCGATTGGAACGTCACCAGGAGACAAGTACTTTGGTCTATAACTTGTTACGTTAATCGTGAATACGAATTCAACACATTTGAAAAACTGTTGGTGTCTTCACAGTCAATCTCTTTAAAAATATGATGAAGGACTAGAGTAGATCCCCATAACAGCCTTAATTTCACTCAGGATCACTGTTTGATTGGTCTGAGGGCATTCACAAAGCTTTGTTTCCTCTACAGGAACGCGTTTCAACTGCCTGCAATGACTACTTCCAACGAATGCGTCGGCAAACCTACGTCACTCCCAAATCCTACCTCTCCTTCATCTCAAGCTACAAGCAGACGTACTCTACGAAGCAAAGCGAAATTGCAGCTCTCGCCGGTCGAATGTCCACTGGTTTAGAAAGACTGAATGAGGCAACCTTGGCGGTGAATGAGCTGTCGGCTGGGTTGGTTGTTATGGAGAAGGAACTTGCACTGGCCAATCAAAGATCAGAGGAGGTGCTATCGCGTGTTAAGCAGCAGGCGAGTGCGGCAGAGAAAGTGAAGGAGCAGGTGCAAGCTGTAAAGGACCGCGCCGAGAGCCTGGTGGAGGCCATTGGAAAGGACAAGAAGGTTGCCGAACAGCGCCTGGAGGCCGCTAGACCGGCTTTGGAGGAAGCAGAGGCCGCACTGAAGACCATAAAGCCAGCGCACATCGCTACGGGTACGTGCAAGTCCCGCCGCCCGGGTTTCGACTCCCTGACTTTCACGTTTCAACCAGAGTTGTTAGGTTGAGAGCAGGAGAGCATGACTATGCGATGAAGGTCTGTCAATTGAATCCCGAGGTAATGGTAGTATGGCTCGATACAACCGAAATCACTCCGACACCCGCCACATGTACCGTTTTTCTATTGTACCACAGGTCGTGCCAACTACTGACAAGAGCGATGGCTGGTGGTTTCTTCGTATGAAACACAGCATGTGCAAAGTCTGAAATGTGGCAGGCAGAGTCTTGAAGCTTCCTGTCCACCCTCAGAGGTGCTAACTGCCGTTTATTAATCGGTTGCGTGTGTTTGTAAGGTGTTCATGTGGCTTCGAGGGGTCGTGGATACTAATTACATGACAATTCACTACAAACCGAGCAACAACAGACCTTTGGGATACGTCATGGGTACAAAGTCACACACATTAGGCTAGCGAATACGGACAGCTGCAACGCATTACATGTAACGCAAGGAATCTGATATAGACGTCAAAACCGAGAATGCTTTAAGATCGCAGCACTACGCACCACTCGAGGTGCCAAATCAGACTCTTGGCTGCTCGTCACTATGGTATTACCAGTCGGGGTCCTTGCACCACTCGTGGAAGACGGTTAATTGAACTTTGTGGTAGCGTCACCATTCTGCTTTGCATCTGACTTCACACAATAAAAGATGAGCAATTGAAGTGAAGTGCATGTCCTCGAAAGTGACTGGACATTTTGATTTAATACGTCATGCTTTGTGAACTTTAGTCAGAAAACTAGGCAGACCACCACACCTCATCATGCGCATCATGGACTGCGTGTTGATCCTCTTCCGCAAACCACTCGATCAGGTCACGCCTGATCCAGAAAAGCCCTGCCCGAAGCCTTCATGGACTGAAGCCCTCAAGTTAATGGGGAATACCAGTTTCCTCTCAAATTTACTCAACTTTCCCAAGGTATGTGTGGTCCACAGGTCTCCGGCGCTGTGACGTGTAACTTATCGATTTGGGTTTTAAGATGATATTCTTGCTCAGATGTCGCGTATTTTTCTGGATGTCGAGTTTCTTTACCCAAGAAACAGCTCAGACCCATATTCTATCCGGGGGAATTGTTTCATTTAAACGTTCTTGCGGGAATAAAATGCAAGATAATTCTTCTTGTCAACTTGAATGAAGTCACTTTCTACGGATCACATCACGGCTATCATTGGCCTTGCGCGAAATCGAAATCAGCCTGACACTTCTCTTCATTCAGGAACTAGTTGGCGGTTATTTCTGACTCATGCAGCTGTTTTCCATTACTATGTAGCGTTTATTGGACTGTTTTGGCTTCAGGACACTATCACTGACGAAACCGTTGAACTGATGGAACCATACTTCCAGATGGAGGACTTTAACCTCGATCAGGCCAAACGCGTGTGCGGTGACGTGGCTGGTCTCTGCTCCTGGACCACAGCTATGGCGGCATTCTTCGCTGTCAACAAGGAGGTTCTACCATTGAAAGTGAGTAGGAATTTGGGGCTACTATGGTTGACCACACTGCGACTGCTGAGCATCCAGTGCAGTGTTTTGCTTTCACCATCACTAGCAGCATTGGTTCTCATTGCATTACAGAATCTGTTGATTGCTCATGCGATTCACCGAAATACATGTGTAACTTTGCATGTCGTAATGCCTAATTAGTAGGGTTATGCAATTGCAAATATTTCGACATATTTTCCGAAAGATGCATGCTTGCCCTAGGAATCAATTAAAACGTCTAATCAGGTTCTGGATCCCCAGCCAATGAGGTGACTCGATTTGGAATCCTCGTACCAAATTGCATTAATGAAACACTTAAATTGCTTTTTAGAACAACCTTGTGATTCAAGAAACCCGACTGGCTCAAGCAATGTCCGAACTGAACAGTGCTCAGGCACAGCTGGACGAGAAGCAGGCCGAGTTAGATCGTGTTCAGGCCGAATACGACAAAGCGATGGATGAAAAACGACGTCTTGTGGATGACGCTGACGCCTGCAGACGGAAAATGGCAAACGCTACGGCCCTCATTGAGGGGCTCTCTGGTGGGCTTTCGAGAAGATATTTCGATGAATGTTCTTCTGTCGAGTAAAATCGAATCATGCATTTCAGGTGAGAAGGCGCGTTGGACGGAGGCCGAGGCCCAATTCCACACACAAATCGAACACTTGGTTGGCGATGTCCTTCTGGCTACAGCCTTCCTTTCCTATGCCGGTCCCTTCAACCAAGAATTCCGCAACTTGCTTAATCAGGGTTGGCACAATGAGTTATCGCGAACGAGTATACCAAGATCACCGGTGGGTCCTACATTTACGTATCTTTTTAGCATTCAGACTTGCTTCAGGAATAATATCACTTATGTTTTGCTAATCCTAGGGCTTGAATATAGTGAATATGCTTGTTGACAACGCAATTCTTGGTGTATGGAGCCTCCAAGGCCTGCCTGGTGATGACTTATCGATTCAAAACGGACTGATCGTGACAAAGGCCACTCGGTTCCCTCTACTTATCGATCCACAAGGTCAAGGCAAGGCGTGGATCACTAAAAAAGAGTCTGGATCAGACCTCATGGTATGTTCGTATTGCGTTTGCACACCATGTCATCTTTAGTAACTTCGCCAAAAATTTGCCACATGGACAACAGGGAATGATATGTTTGCCAAATACGGTGACTCGACTTTTTGTAGGCCCCAAGACGTAGTCTCAAACCACACCGGGAACACCACGTAAATTTTGGCCCCGAATACGCTGCGCATATACGTGGAAACATCAAGCAACCGTTTGTTAGACGGCTCAACCTAGTTGTGTTTTGTTGGAGTGCAGGCGCGCATCACTAATGAAGGTTGCTGAACAATAAAGTTTGAGTGAACTAGTAAAAATACACATGGCTGGATGGTCATTCTGATACACAAAGTTGATGTCGGCTATCCTCACCACATACTCTTCCCTCTCCTCGTTATAGTAATACCTCGACTGCTTGAGCCATTCAAAGTCCATTGGTGACTTGATTCGTGCCTTCACCTAATGCGAATGAGGGTCTGGTAGATGGCACACAGGTGGGGGCGGGAAATAACACGAATCACCACGACTTTATAGCACATTTTTCTACGATAAAATTGCATTCAGCACCGTTTGTTAAATCCGTGGAATGGGTCGCGATTCCGATTCCGGCTGTCAATTTGTTTATGCCTGGGTATCTTGACGTCTACAGGAAGAACGTGCATAAATTAACACGATTTTCCATACACGGAAGCACTTAAAGTTGATATATAAGGCTTTCTGGTTAATCCCATGCCCATACGTTGTGCATTTTTGTATGTTACGGGCGCACAATGCTTCTTTAACACAAAATTCGCCACGCCTATACGCTTGCCTAGGTCAGTGCACTGAACCACAAATACTTCCGCAGCCACCTCGAAGACGCTCTCTCTCAAGGCCGTCCTCTGCTCATAGCCGATGTCGGGGAGGAGCTGGACCCGGCTCTGGACAACGTCCTTGAGCGCAACTTCATCCGTGTGGGCAGCCTGTACAAGGTGCAGGTGGGTGATAAGGAAGTGGACGTCGCCGCAGACACCTTCAGGCTCTACTTGACAACGAAACTGGCCAACCCTGTCTACTCTCCAGAAGTGTATGCGCGCACATCCATCATCGATTTTACCGTCACCATGAGGGGCCTCGAAGACCAGCTTCTGGGGATCGTTATCATGACGGAAAAGAAGGTGAGTTTTATCCTTTATTTCAAAGATTGTCCAAAGTAGGCATGTTTTAACTCCACGTCTGCGTCTAGGAACTCGAGGCAGAACGAACAAGTCTCCTGGAAGAGGTGACAACGAACAAACAGAAGGTCAAAGATCTCGAAGATAACCTGCTTCTTCGACTAACAACAACTGAAGGTAGTCTAGTTGAAGATGAGTCATTAATCAAGGCTCTTCGTGTTACCAAGGCAACAGCTGAGGAGGTGCGCACAAAGTTATCGATCGCCGCTGAAACTGAGATAAAAATCAACACCGCCCGTGAGGAGTACCGGCCAGTGGCCACCTGCGGCTCAGTGCTTTATTTCCTCATCGTGGAGATGTCGATGGTGAATGTCATGTACCAGACCTCACTGCGCCAATTCCTAGCTCGGTTCGATCTTTCAATGTTGAAATCACCACGTTCTCCTGCTACACAGAAGAGAATAAAGAATATAACCGACTATCTCATGCTCGACGTCTTCCGTTATATCGCTCGTGGGCTTTACGAGAAGGACAAATTCACATTCACCCTGTTGCTAGCACTAAAATTAGCTCTCCAGCAAAAGAAGATCACTTCAGAGGAGTTCCAAATATTCATAAAAGGTTAAACGCTTTTGATATATGCAAATACGCTTCTATTACACTGGATGATTTCGCGTCATTTAATTGGTTGTGTCAAGTCCACTCATCTGATTGGTCAAATTAAATGCACGGATTCAGATAAATTTAAAAATAATTGCATGGACTTTTACGTAAAGGGTTTTAACTAGAGGGTGATAAATAATAAATAATGTGATTTTTTATTACATACATCAGGAGGGGCAGCTTTGGACTTGAATGCAGTCGAACCGAAGCCTCGACAGTGGATCCAGGACATGACCTGGCTCAACCTTGTCGAGCTTAGCCGTCTTCCCAACTTCACAAATATTCTCAAAGACATTCCGCGCAAGGAAAAGGTAATCCAAAGAAGCCATTTTAAAAATTACGAAAAATCAAATCACTTGGGGGTGCTAACTTGAGGGCACGTTATTTTCTTTCCCACGTAATCGTGAATACCACTTGACTTGTAATCCCAAAGTTGACTTTACACACGCTTTATCAATTTGGATAGGCGATACGTGCAATCGGTATACATTTACTAGAATAGAAAGGACGCAATTTACATAACTCAAAGTACAACTGATGGCTGTGAAACCGTCCCCCTCGATGTGGTTCCAGATGAGACAATGAAAATGAAAATGAAGCACTTCTAGATTGCCGGCTTTTGTTCAATAAAAGGCATCGGCTTTTGGTTGGAATACAGAAAATACTTAAAATACTTACTTATATACACTAACCAAGCCTTCTGATTAATGTATATACCTTCCATCAATCAAATCATTGCCCTTTGGCAAACCAATCGCAATGCTCAGTGTATGATTTACCATGTTGCATTGAGTTCTGATCACAAAACACATTATTAAGTTGAGTAGGTGGTGCTTTCTCGTAACTCAATCGATTACATTATCAAAATTTTGGCAATTCAAAGTACAAGTGCATGTTTCTGCATTCAATGGGCTTGGTTTGTTAACACAAATAGGTGTGATCGTTAACATGACCAGTTCTGCTGAATCAACTTCCATATTTGTGTCAGACGTCGTCAAAACCCCTTGGTATCCTCGACCACTACCAAGTGCTATGTAGTTTCTCCCACCCACGTGAAGTGCAGCGCGACAAATTGAATTTCTACGAGCACTTACTATGCACGATATCCATATTTTCTTCCAAGTCATGGAAACGGTGGTTCGATAGCGATGCACCTGAGGAAGCTCCACTTCCCGGCGGTTACGAAGCTGCGATTGAAGGCCAAACTTTTCAGCGCCTATTGCTTATTCGCTGCTGGTGTCTGGACCGATGTCTTCCAATGGCTCGACGATTCGTGCGTGAGCTCCTGGGCGACCAATTCGTGGATCCCATCATCACCGACCTCGAGGTGATGGTGCAGGAAGACTCCGACGTTCGGACGCCTCTCGTGTGCTTCCTCTCCATGGGCTCCGATCCGACAGAGAACATCGAAAGACTGGCCAAGCGCCTTGGACTGAGTACGCAAAATTAAAATCCCATTGTGATTCTTGCAATATGCTTAATTTATAGTCCCTTAGATGGTGTTGCAGGCGTAAATAGACGTACATTTACCTAAATCCACCTCAATGTCGAATAATTTTGTTTGCCAAAGTTTTTGTCAAACTCCTGAATAACCCATTAATTAGTAATTACCCTTCCAAACACTTTGGCATTCAATATCTGTGGCCACTTCCGAATCTTTTGGCCGAATCTTCTCCTTTCACAGTCTGTTTTAGCTGTATTTTGAGTCACGATTTCTTTCACTCTAGTTCAAGACCATCAATTCACGGTCCTATGTTGCAGGCTCGTTTTTGTCAACGTGTTTACATAATCGGAACACGAAATGCTGCTAAAATGAAGCATTCTCAATCTGGATTAGACAAATGACGAGTAACTTTTCGCGTTTCTAGCGTGTGGTGCAATTTCCATGGGTCAAGGCCAGGAGGTCCACGCCAGGCGTTTGATAACAAACAGCATGACTGAAGGAAAATGGGTCCTGCTTCAGAACTGCCACCTTGGGCTAAACTTCATGGACGAGCTCTTTGATTTGGTAAGTTATAGACTTGCCGAATTCCTGCTAGTGAAGGTCGCCAAGTTTGACGAATCAATAAACTAAAACACATCTCGGTATGGTTAAATTAATGCGAACATTTTCAAATAGCAATAATTAATTATGCTGTGGTGTGGAATACCCGGGCCCTAGTATTTAGCGCCATGCTAGAACGCAGATGTATTGGATTGCGCCGAGCTTAGTCACCCTGTCTTTGTGCGTTTGATTGGCCTACTTTGAAGATCAACAGCCAACCAGGGACTTGTGGTTAGTTAATGGACCCTGTTCAGTTGCACCTGTCTTCATACCAGGGCTCGAGAACTCAACAGTGTGAAGAAAACACGTACAACATGACAGGCTTTATTGACATAACACAATCCAGAACCGCCCGTCTGCTTTTTCATCCTTGTCTGTGATTGGCTACTGATCATAATTATGGACTGAGGATTGGCTGAGCTCATAGTGTAAGCAAGTATGGCTGAGGCCTACACCGGCGCGTCATTGGAAAGCAGTCGGAAGTAAATAACTGAAAAGCGATTTCTCGTCTGTGTGAGAGATTGTGTGAAGATTTTAAGAAGAAAGACTTACATGCACAACGCTTTGCTTTAGGTATCAAGGAATATTCGAAATATTTTAAAACCCAATTTACAGCCTTGTAAATGCAATTATGCCTGATTTAAATCGACTAAACAGCTGGAATCCCGATCCTTGCCTGTGGAAGTCACTTAAGCTGCCACGAATTAAGTCGCGTTCAAATATTCAAAAGCTATTTGACCTTGGCCAAGTGAGCAACGAAGCACGGGATTTTAACTTCAAATCCCTAACGGTGATGTTCGAATACTCTGAAACTATCATATTTTAAATAACATTGTTTTAGTGGGATTGGATACTCGTATGGTATACTTATTGTAATTAGCAGCGTCGTTCTTGCAACTCCGTTGATGCATAGATGGATTAAATGTTCCAGAAGAACATTAAGCCCTTTCCACCTTTCAGATTACATCATCACAGAACGTTCACGACCGTTTTCGTTGCTGGATAACTACAGAGCCCCACCCCAAGTTCCCCATAGCTCTGTTACAGATAAGCACCAAGTTCACCTTCGATCCACCAATGGGCGTACGAGCGGGACTTCTTCGCACCTACACTATGATTGGTCAAGAGGGCGAAGACCAATTGGAAGCAAGTAGTGCCCCACAATGGAAGCCATTGCTATACGCCGTAGCCTTCTTACACACCATCGTACAGGAACGTCGAAAATTCGGACCGATTGGCTGGAACATTCCATATGAATTTAACCAGGCTGACTTTACTTCAACTGTCCAGTTCATTCAGAACCACCTGGACGACATGGATCCACATAAGGTCAGTTTGGAAGTGAGAGAATCACAGTGTAACAATCGTCCTTGTTTGGAACTTGCTAAAAGACTAGATTTTGGTTTGTCCACTCTGTCAAATAACAACAGGATTACAAAAGGTGTGAGAAAAGAGCATCAATCAAGATTAATTTTACTGGGCGTAACGTTGCAAGAATCTCTTTATTATCATTTTTCAAACTGAGATGAGTCATCTGTGTGAACTTAAAGAATTACGAATTATACAAGCTAACGTTTAAACTTGTTTGAACGCAATTTTTAGGGCATTTCCTGGCCGACGGTGCGCTACATGATCGGCGAAGTGCAGTACGGAGGTCGAGTGACGGACGACTACGATAAAAGACTACTCAACGCCTATGCTCAGGTCTGGTTCACTGACCAACTATTTGAGGACACTTTTGAGTTCTACACGGGCTATGGCATCCCAAAGAGCCGAACTGTTGACGAATACCAGGCCCGTATATCGGAGCTGCCAACAACCGATTCGCCCGAGTGCTTCGGTCTGCATTCCAACGCCGACATAACGTGGGTGGCATAAAAAAATTTAATCTTGCGCTGCGCAAAATTACCTACTTAACGCTAGCCAAGTAATGTTAATAACAGAATGTTGCCTTGGCAACCGATCACAAATAGGTAACATTACAATTCTGGAGCTTGTGTAGTAGTTAATCTGACGACTGAGTCTTAATAATAGATAGGAATCATTTCGTCATAATATGTGCTGGAAACTCCATTACCTGAACTCCATCACAAGAACGGGTTTTATCAATTTATTATTGGTGATTTTAAGGTAGCACTTAGTTCGGGCATCTAGTACTGCATAAATGCACAGCAATAACAACAATTAGAGTACCGTAACGGTATAGCCAATAGGTAATAATGGCAATGTGAGCATAGACCCGAAATCATCCGGAGGGCATCCAAGTCCGCAGAGTGTGTTTGGTTCTACCCAAGTCTGGATGCCTTTTAAAGATCTCTTTTGTCGCAAATTTTCAAGATATCAGACGAACAATGCCTCGGCAGTCTTACTGATGATCTCCAACATCCAGCCAAAGGACTCATCTGTCGGGGGCACGGAGACGCGTGAGTCTCTCGTCAAAAAGATGGCCGAGGAGATGCTCTCCAAGGTGCCACCCGACTACAACCCTTTTGAGGTAAGTGCCGCGTCGTCATTGCAGTCTTGTGTGGGTCTGCCGATCGGGGCTGAAGAAGGGATGGTGACCGTCAGACTATTCTCCAGAGCCAACCGCAGCATGGTTAACTATCGGTCGCAGGCCACAGGAATAGAAATACAGGGAACTTGGCTTATTCTAAAATACCGAATACAATGCAAGTGTACATAGGAGTACAGATATGGTTATGGTAGGGAAGAGAAATGAAGAGGTGTGTTGAGGCCCTTTACCACACGAAGTAACCCAGCAAGTAAATAAGTCCAGAATTGGCAGGCACGACCGTTTACAAGACAACCCAACTAAGTTGTGTCGTGTTTACTACTACAGTTGAGTTGACATGTAAAAATAGACACTGGAATCTGTGAGATCACATGAATAAAGTGTGTGGTGATGGTACATGCAGAGGGGTTAATGAACCGGCAGCCTCACGTGACTGACGGGCACGCCGTGAAGAGGGGGCACGTGTGTTGGAAGCAGCTGCGACTGGGTTATTCGACG
This sequence comes from Mesocestoides corti, assembly GCA_900604375.1. NCBI lineage: Eukaryota > Metazoa > Platyhelminthes > Cestoda > Cyclophyllidea > Mesocestoididae > Mesocestoides > Mesocestoides corti. The sequence goes on from UXSR01000052.1 coordinate 50,626, forward strand.
TGAATCAACACGATTCACTGGAGGTGGGATGGCTGACCCATTGGCGTGACAAGAAGCGAGGTCGCGAGGGGATGACGAAGGGAAGAACACGCGAGGATATGAAGCGGTGATAAAATTGTGGTGGGCTTAATTAATAAATGGATCTTCATGATTCGTGATTATTACGTGACTTCAATATTTCAAAGAATCTTTGTTATTTAGCTACAGAATTTAGTTTAATGCCCTCATATGTTCCGAACTTGATTTCCCACCTTTACGTGAAAATAGAGCGTCATTCATCCTATTGCTGAAAGTTAAATTAATATGGTTCCACCAATACATTTGCTTGATGCATGTAAGGGTTTCAACCCAGATTTACGCTGTTTAATCGGTGAGTCATTGCAAATGTCTTTACAAGCTATTGTAGTGGTTTTCACAAGGCTTTTGTCTAAATCGGATTCACCGACAGTCTAACTAGGGGCCTTTTGTCATCTGAGGCTCCGTCAGCGAACTTTGCTTTGCCACAACAAGTTCTATTGGAAGAGACCCACTAGCTACGAAGTACGCGAAGTTGTGTTTCCCTACGCGAGCAGATTCAACCACACAAGTGACCACGAAGAGACCGGGCAGTTAATGGAGTCTCTCTCAGTTATCAAAATACAAAAGCTTTCATTTTGTTGGTCGCGCGTCATAAAAAGGCTAATAAACAGATATTTGCGGTAGTGTGAGTGGATGGTAGAGCTGTGCGAGTCATACACAAACCATCTCCACCCCCAAATTGGATGATTCTGACGCTTAATTGTGTTTTTTGATACAAATGCACGCTATTTTTGTTGTTTCCCCTTAAGCAATAAAATGCCACCTTATCTCCCCGTTCATCAGTTTATCCTTGAAAAAAAAAACAACGTCAAGTGACGGAAGTTCCCAATGATTAAGACAGGGTGGTGGGGACTAGAGGATATTTACATGGTCTTCAATCTTTGAAAGCTAGAATTTAATCAACTCAGTTCCCTGCGCTGCATATCGTCTCATAAAACCCTTCTTTTTGCCCTAGGTTAAGGAACTATTGCAGCAGCTAGATCACCTGAAACCACTGCACATATTTCTCCGACATGAAATCGACCGCATTCAGCGCGTCATCAGTGTGGTGCGAGTTACTCTGAGTGACTTGAAGGTGGCGATCGATGGAACCATCATAATGTCGGAGAGCCTTCGTGACGCCCTCGACAATATGTACGATGCTCACATTCCCGCTCTGTGGAGGAAGGTAATGTGGTCCATATTATCCTTCATTTTAAACCCCTATTCTTTCATCATATTCATGCCTTCACAGTATCTGCTATTCCAAAGAGATAAGGAGGCATTGTAACTTCATGTCCGCAGAATGCTCGATGGTACATTTAGTTGGAGAGGCCTAATTCGTGATTATGGGTTTCGCTCAACTTTCAAATCACCATCGTTTTCGAATCAGATAGACCAATATTAATGAGTCAAAAATGCCTTATAATTCTGGCAATCCCCTTTACGTATAACTTGCAAGACTAATTCGTGGCGGATTATGCCCTGATAGCAGAGATGAATTTGAAATGACCAGCTAGGTCGGGTCAAAGATTCGAGGAAAAGTCGGTCACTAGCATTAACGTGTTGAGGGCCCGGCATGTTGTCTTGACCCATGCAGGGGCCATTGAGTCGACTCTAGCCCGATTACGTTACCCTGAGTACTCGCTAAGATAAAGACCGGAGACGGCGAGGCACAACCGATAGCTCAACGAAGTTGTATTGTATTGACTGATACAGTTGAGTGGACTGGTAAAAATACAGCAGTCTGAACGTCACATGAATCGAGCGGGTGGTGGTGGTACATAAAGAGGAGTGAATGAGCAGGCTGTCCCAGTAACTGACGGGCACACCGTGAAAAAGGGGACATGTGTGAGGCTGCGACGACCGGGCCATTGGACGTGAATCAACACGATTCACTACAAACGTATTAAGAATTTTTGGGCAGACCGGCCTGGAAGGAAAGTCATTGGAAAAAACCTTTTAATTGGAACTGTGACCTGAAGACGAAATTGCTGCAAATGGCTGGGTCGCGTTGTGCGTTTTGTCTTTAAACCATCCAACCAAATTAACACTAGCAGCAGTGCTGAGATTCCCTTGTGAAGTTATTTGTCTATTAACTAACCTCACGCACTTAGGTGTCATGGGATTCGGCAACTCTGGGATTTTGGTTTACTGATCTGCTGGACAGGAATGCGCAACTGCGTAATTGGCTGTTCCATGGACGACCCAAGTCATATTGGCTAACTGGCTTCTTTAACCCTCAGGTACGTGTTTGTCTGTGTGTTATAGTGTCTCACATCCTACTTACTAATAAGCCACGTGAGGCAGTACAAAGATGATCAGTGAGAAGGAGAAGGACCTTAGGTTTATTTAAAATTCCCTTTTCCCTAGTAATATTTCGTTGGAAAACAGAAGAGAGGAATGACTGAATATTGATACACGACTTGGCAACTTCCTGTTTATAGAACTTTCTGTTATGAAACAATACAAGTTAAACAGTCTTGCAATTTTGACGCATAATTTAAGTGGACGAGCTCTTTGAAACTCTTGAGCATTAGGGTAAGTCATGGGTTGAGTCGTCTAGTTAAAGAGCATGATTTGTTTTTTAGGGCTTCTTGACGGCCATGAGGCAGGAAATTGCTCGAGCCAATAAGTTTGCTCTCGACGTTGCCGCGTTGACCAATGAAGTAACTAGGATGTCCCAAGAAGAAGTTTCTCGTGCACCCAGCGAAGGTAACACCTCTCTGAGTATACGCATTGGTAATAGCTGACGTCTCCTCCCATATTTGTCGTAAATATTTAGTGCATTTACGCTCTCAAATGCCTTACCAATTTCTCCATTGCTGAAAACTAAAGCTAAGCAAATGCCTAGCCTCTAGCACACAACGTAAAGTGCCGTTATAAATCTGTGCGTTTTTGAGTTCTATCTGAATGTGGTTCTACGTGACTTTGGGAAATACCCCTAGTCTGACGAAATTAGGTAAAGATAAAGGACATTTCGTCTCGTTCCCCTCCCAAACAGGCGTGTATATCTTCGGACTCTACCTGGATGGTGCTGGATGGGACAGGAAGGCGGCTCGACTAATGGAACCGCCATCCAAGTTACTCTACACCTCACTTCCAGTTGTTCACCTCTCAGCCTACTGCACCGCGGGTCAGACGTCTCAATCCGCGGCGACAACAGCATTCACTTACAGCTGTCCGGTGTACAAGAAGCCCGCACGAACGGACCTCAATTTCATTTTCCCCTTGCAACTGAGAACGAATCGAGATCCTAGCTACTGGATTCTCCGCGGTGTTGCCCTTTTATGTGACATTAAGTGAATTACATGTTGTACCACGTGATACCAAACACATTGCGCACGACACCGCCTTTTTGGAACACTCAATGTGTTAGTGGGAAGTGTTACCTTCAGGTGCAAAGTCAGTTCATCCATTGTTTACCAGCCGTAGGTGTGCTTAAACAGTAATTTGGCAATCGCATAATCCTGTCTCCATTATTCATTCACTTGTCGTTTGGGATTCAGTATAGATCAGAGGATGTTTTGCAAAAGCAATTTTTAGTTTTGACAGGTTTAATTGCAATAAGTGCAAGCTAAGGGAAAAATTCACACTACCTTATGTCCAAAAGGCAGGTTTGTCCTAGTTTTGTTAAATATAATGTCCTCTAACTGAGCACAAAAAAGTATTCGCCAAACGTTTTTTTTGCAAAATATAAAGGAGGTTTATTTCTTTATGAATGCCATATGCAGTACACCTACGTAAACGGATGGATGTGAATCTTTAAGGCAGGGTGTTATACAGCCTATTTTGCCTGATCAAATAGGTGTTCAGTTGACATAATATAGAATACAATATCCAGGCACATATGTGCACTTAACATATGACAACCATTCAGTTAATTTAAAAATTCACATTCAATCGGAGGTTGGCGTGATCGATTTAACGCGTGTTAAACAATGCGATTCACAACAATACTAAGTTCAGAAAAAATTAGCTGCTTCATACTTTTATTTTGACTTAAAAAAGTAGCGCAGTGGTGTTCTATAATTTTTTTTGTTCACAAGGAAACTCAGATATCATTACTTAGCTAATTAAATCAAGGATAAATTAAAAATCTTGAAATACAGTATTACATAAAAATGAGCAATCAAAACCACTAAAGATTTACTATATGACCTTTTCCAATTAGTGATTGTGGATAAGTAATACGCTTGGTAAATCAACAACATAAAGGAAGTATTAGGAGACCGATTAATATGAATTTTAAAAATATCTAAACGCCTAAATCAAGCAGCAACCCACTAAATTAACAAGTAAACTTGTTACATATTTAAAAACAGAATTTAATGATTAATTACGATAAATTGTGCATTTCACACTGAGCATGTTTGAATAAGCTATTTGTATCTCTTGCCAAAAGTCGGCGCATTTTCATTACTTAGCACTATGACTCCGCTGAGGGATGTTTTCTGCTTGGGTTATGGATCAGTAAGACTTTTCCATTTTTTTATAGGTATAGAATTATTCCGTAGAGTGGAATAGCCACATACCCAGGCTAACTGAATGCGATCTTTACATTACGGTCCCCACTATCATTTTCATTTACCTGGCAGTTTTTTCACTGCCTTACATTATTCTACTGGCACTGAAAGTTAAGTATCCTCGAAGGTTGTCCATACTTTATTTCACTAAACACGTAAGAGACGTTAGCTAACTCATTATTTCATAGCTTCTATATGCTGCGCTTCTCATAATACTATTTTGGAAATTTGTGAACATCTCAAGTAGCGCCAAAGGATATTCCTGGAACTACCTTTATCCAAGCGCATTGTGTACAGCAGTTGTAAGTTGGAATGGGTTTGTTCTTTCCTATTCTGTAAATTTAATAAAAAGTAGGACATCTTGTTGTCTAGTCCCTTTCTCGTCATACTGGACAGATTCACGCCTCTTGATTTATATTTTGATCACAGCTACAAGAACTATGTTGTTTAGGATACTTAAGTCGGATTTTCAGTGCGGCGATGGAACACCATCTCGCTTTTAATAAATATGGGCCTAATATTTAGTTCTTAATCTTTCGAATTTAACCTTAGTTCCATTTTGGGAGGTGGATCTAGCACCTGTACTACCTTGTTAGTTGCAAGTAAGCAACTAGTCATTCTGTTTGCAAAATTATATTATTTGCAAATGGGGTCATTAATAACCATTAAATCCTTATTCGACTCTGATTACTCGCAAAAGCACGTTTTTTATTGTTTGTCAACTATCCGCCCATTTCTTTAGCTTTTCCAAATTTTAATCATGAACCTGGAGGCTGTGCGCGATAGGACCAGTTCGGGGATCTACTTTTTTTGTTCGTTGTTGCTAATGTTCGTGACTCTGGCCAGCGCCTGGACATCCTTCTCCTACAAACTGCGGCCTCCATCCACGGTAGGTCTGAAGTACCTGTCCCAAGCACTCTCTAAATATATTGGTTGATGTGGTAGTTCTACACCAATGATGCAACTTAGAAGGTCATTTCTCGTCTCTATGTAGTAACCACATTGGGTCAACTCTTTCCTGAATCGTCCACTTGGTACGTGAACACAATAAATTCAAGCAATACCTTTGTGTGAACATTAACGATGTTGGGTAATCTGCAAGCGGTAGATATTTTTTTTTATCAGTCATTGTGCTCACTGAGATCATTTGGGCCTATTCGCACTTCAAGAGTGCATAAGTGGTTCAATACCTACTGATATCGTTTCTTTGTAATAATTCGGATGGATCTGAAATCAATGCCTCCTGACACTTGCAATTTCAATATTGTCGAATTGTGGTTCATAGTTGATTACTGCCTATATGTAAAGATTTATCCACCGAACTACCTGCGCGCAGCCGACCTAGCATATCATTTAATGTTTCGAAAACCTGTCTTCAAAAATAAAAAAATTCCGATTTGTTGAGGCTCCCATTTATCTACCCAAAAACTTGTAACTCACCACTCGTGATGGCCACCCAACACATAAACCTAATGTAAGCTTAAATTCAAATACATTTTTGTGCTATACAAGTTACGTTGCGGTAAAAATCGCAGAGTAGCTTGTTATTTCTTCATTGTTTGCTTTCGTTTCATGTCCAAATGATCAGTTATTTTGTCGAAAATTCATTTGAAAAATCCTCATGGTTCCCTAGTAAGGCGACTCAAAGTTTTAGGGTCAGTATTTTACCGGCTAATTTTTTCACGCCATTGTGGTGGGCGAACAAATCAGCAAGCCTGTAGTGATATGTTATGATGCCCTGGCGATGAGACAAATTAGGAGGGATTCGGTTGATTTGATGTGCGTCCCATGTTCCAGATCCACTCCTTCCTGGTTAGTTTCTTAACTGTTTGGTAATTATCACCTGGCAAGACAAGTCTGTTTTGAATTAGATCACGTATGAAAGGGCCGTAAAATTCGTTGCTAAATGGGATACGCTCAGAGGTGGACAGTTTCGAATCATTTAGAGGCGCTCCACGGTATGTGTGCAAACCTACTCCATCGTGGCCCAAACTCTCCCTGCAGAGTGCGAGTAATGCAATACCACGCGTGAACTAAGCAACCGTTTAAGGTGGCGTCAATGCGCTTTGTGACCTCGATAACACTCGCATTGTGGATGTTCTTCTTCTAACTAGCGGTGCGATCCAAACCAATGATAAATCACCAATCGACTGTATCAGTGCTGTGGCACTGCCGAAAATCTTTGAAATTCTGATGAAAGAGACTGATGAAAGACTCGCTATACCACTGAATACTGGGCTTCAGGTTGTTGCACCAGCAATCGCTGAGGTGGATGACCACAACCCACAAAGGGGAGAATAATTTATGTCTATTCTAATTACTGTTAAAAAAGTCACCGCGTCTACTCCTAAAGGGGGAATAATCAGAATCAAAGTAAAGCCTTTGTGTGCAGAATTATTCAGTCTCCTTGTGGAAGTACTGGGTTTATTCTAAATTGGAGGTCTTTTTAATACAGCCAACGGGCGGAACAAACTCTGTGGTAGGTGTCTATCTTTTCAGCAGTCGGGGGTAGAAATCAATGAACTGTGCCAGAGGAGCAGGCGTTCATTGTTTGATGTTTTATCCACCTATCGTAATTTTCGCTGAAGTAAATGGAATAGTACTAAACACAAGCGCAATTTTGGCGTCTTGACGACCTATTTACGCCTCGTAAAACTAGCTGTGCTTTTTCTTAGCACGCCCATGAAGGGTCAGGGCTGCTATCCAAGTCGGCTGGAATGACCCTTCCAAATCTCTCTGCTCACTCATTGTAAACCAAGTGTTTTGACGTTTGAAAAGATTGCCTGTAACATTTGTCATGTTATTCCCCGTAACCGAAGTCAGTATATTAAAGAATTTCTAGAAATAATATGGCAAATGTTACATTGTCAGCAACAAGAGCTATCAAAACCCATCATCGATTGTATGAGTCGTTTCTAGGCTACTATTCCATTACCAACAGTTTTTTTTGCATATACAAGGCTTACTCACTTTGCTGTCGAATGACTGCCTGACGTGTAGATTTCCACATTGGACGGCAAAACGTAAGTAGCACTTTGCCATAGGGTACGCACCGTGTAGTGAGTAGAGTTTTAGCATTGCCTTTTTCCAAAGACACCTGGGTCAATTCGAGCTCCCTAATTCACGCCACCTTGCGTCGTGGCATGCGCTGTGCAATTAACCCACACACAAAACACGAGAAAAGTGCAATTTTAAGGGAATTAGTGGCCAAATAGTGCACATCGGATTCCCTTCGCATAGCGTAGACCCTTTGGCCTGTATTTTTAGTGACGTCCACGGCACGCATTGTTGAGAGTGAATCGTTAATAAAGGCGGAATGCATCGCGTGATTTCGTCGTACGTGATTGTAGTTCCGTTGTTGACTAAACCAAGCGCCTGCGTCTTCGATGATAGAGCAGAATTCAACAAGGCAAAGTTATACCGATAGATGAAATCCAAGCAAGACGTTTTAGAAATGCTTTGTTTGCAATTTTATCTAATCCGAATCGGCCATGAACCCAGTTCATGGCGGATTAGCTGAAAACTCTTAGCTAAGAATTTGTTTTCGCGATGAGCCATCGGTAGATTATTCTGTATTTACAAAATGCACAATGAGTGCTTGCGCGTATAAGCACCAAAACCCGTGATTCTCTTTTCAATTTCATGAAAATAACAGACCTCAGTTTATTCAGTCGGTCGAAAGCAAATCCACGTTCTTGACGCTGAAAGTTTACGCCGTCATTTAAAAGTGCGGCAAAAAAGGCCGTTCGAATCGGGAACGAGCATTTTGTTGGCGAAATTAACTCGGACGGAGGAATCGTATCTGAATATATAACGTTGTGTGATGTTTACATTGAATCAAGCTCTTTCTCTCCTGTATTCAGGACCTCCTTGGAGCGGCGAATGCGTCCTTTCCGCCTGGTTGGGGTCTGAGCATTTCCCCCCACGAGCTGTCTGACTACCTTCTCTGTGCTGTGGCCTTCGTCAATTTCATTTGCTCCTTTTTCTCCGATCGAAGAATGCCAAAATTGGATTCTGCCAATGACTTGCTCTGTGTCGCCTCACTCCCGAAGGCTGTTGGAGATTGCCACGGTCAGGATGTCTTGATCATGGGAGATGACAAGTTCACGCCTTCAAGTGACACTGAAAAGGAAAGCTTATCCGACATCACTGAAACTCCGCAGGTAAATCAGGCAATATACCTCCTACTGGTTATCTTTTTTTGCCAGCTCCGATAAACTTGTAGTTTGATGATTACCTTCACTCTTGACCACTGCAACGCGTCACATGAACTTGGCATGGTTAGCGATCCAGCCTTGGCCTATATCTATCGCTTTGTAAAGCCATTTAAAGCAATGTGTATCCCTAAACAAAAATGTCGGTTAAGTGAGGAGGTCAGTGGTGCTTTCCCTCACCACCGAAAGTAGTGGGCCCAGTTTTATTCACGGCTTCGACCAGTATCCGAACTGTCACGTGACCGGCGCGTGACCTATTGATTGTGACGTAGGCCTTAGTCACACCCCCCTGTCTCTGTCGTGTGTCCGCGGCGCGGTCTCAGACGACGATGGCAAAAAGCAGCAAGAACAGTAAAGCCTCAAAGGGGAGTAAAGGCTCGAAGGGCAGTAAGAAGGGTAGCAAAGGTAGCAAAGGGAGTGGCAAGAAGGGGGTGGAAGTTGAGCCGCCCGTCGAGATTGGCGTGCAGACGTGTCCGGGAAAATTTTGCTACTTGTGTTGTCTTGAGTTTAAGAACTTGGCCGCGGTTCAGGCGCACGTACTTGCACTCGCTCACAAGCCCTACAGCGATGATGATTTTATCCGCCAACGATGCCGCCTCTGCCACTTGACCATCCCCTTCAAATGGGCACCCACGCACAAATGTTGTGTCGCCAAGTCGGCATTCATCAGCTACATAACCACGTCACCGTATATTCAAGGTGGACCTCCACACCAATGCCTTTATTGCAGAGGTCGATGGTTTAAATCGCGCAGTGATCTCGTGGTCCACTTGCTGTCTCTTCATAAACCCGACCGTATTCCTGGCAAGTGTGGTCTTTGCCCCTTTCAATTCGAGGAGCCTCAGCCGTTCGTCCCAAATATTCCTCCTCCACCACCGGACGCAGACAAAGAGACAATAAGACAATATCAGCTTGAAGTGAAAAATGCCAAACAGGATGAATTAGTGAAGTTTGAATCCGCTGAGCTGACGCCAGGTATCGCCCAACTGGAACAGCACTGCCGTGCATTCCATAACCCATTGTATAACTTAATTTCGCGGAAAGCTGTCTTGAACAATTCGAAACTTCGCGAGCCATACAGCTGTTTCTTGTGTCAAAGGACTTACAAGACGAACTGGCATTTCCAGGCCCACATACTGTGTCGCCACGGCATATCGCCCGATCTAAAAAGCGAGCTGTTGTATTGTGCCATGTGCGGTGCGTCGTGTATTTCTGAAAACACCTTCGATAACCACGTGCAGAGCACGCATTCACATGAACTGAAGTGTCTGGCAGACTTTCTCATCCGCCGCGAATTGATGCAGGACTATGTCGACTGTGGCAGCACCTGCGCGACATGCTGGGAGCGTTTTGAAGATAATTTCACGCTTCAAGCTCACATTATCGTCGCACACACCACCACCAAACCCCTGGTTTGTGGCTGGTGCAACGTAGACTACACCTGTCCCGACCCTCTAGGTGCTTTCCTAGTCTATTTTAATCACGAACAAAACCACAGCAGGGCGTTGCATGCTGCGGCACTGGAGATGCACATGACGGTCAAGACTATACCCCCACCACTGCCTGAGGAGCTCTCGAAGGAGTCGATTCAGGCTGCGCTAGATGCGCTCTCCGGTGCGGGCGATGACACGAGCCTCGACAAGTCCAAGGGCAGCAAGGGAAAGAGCAAGGGTAGCAAGAGCTCCAAGGGAAAGAGTAAGGGTTCCAAAGGGAAAAGCAAGGGTTCAAAAGGAAGTAAAAAGAAGTGAAGTCATTTCTTTTTCACATCGCTTTCTGTCATTTTGCTTTGCGTCGCGATTGAGCTAATAAAAGCTTTCGACGCCTGACTTGTTCGGTTTTGGCACTGATTAATGCACAGAGGGGGTAAATTCCATATCGCGTGACGGTCAATTTCTCATTTAAAATTGAGTTTTTTTTCAAAGTAGGACTGTTGCTCTTCCTCAGTATTTCAAACATTTAATATGCATACATGGGCCGCAATTCACGCGCAGCGGTGAAGTGGCTCTGACCATCCCGTCCATTAGAAATGGTCCATGTGGACTCATTCCTCTCGATTCAGTTCGACGTTAGGTCAAGCCTCCCAGAAACACATATTTTAATCAAACTTGGTTATCTAACCATGCCAAATAAACTTTTAAGTGGGCTAGTAACGCTTCTCGCATGAATGTGTCTACATGTAGGTGTTCGAAGTCCCTGATTGTATCAGGTCAACTGTGCTTTTGCATTACTATGCGTACTAAAACGAACGATACTACAGAACCATCAGAAACACTTTTTTCTTATTTCCCCGCGTCACTTATAACTGTATTTTTGACCTGTAAATGCGTCTTCTTTAGCATTTCACGCAGTATATGTGAGTGAATTTGAAACAAACAGGAATTACTGTACTTATATGTTAGCACTTTTATTCATGCACTGTTGTGCAATAATTCTCTTCACCAAATAACTCATCATCGAGGAGCCCCCAAGACCTGCCACGCAAGCTTGGTTCAGAGAAACGGTCGGTTTGTTTTGCGGAATCTGTATCGATTCAAGCGTTTCTCCCTCTTTAGCACATCTGTCCCGAGAAATACGTCTCCTTTCCCTCCAGAATAACATTCTTCTGGTTTACTCAGTAAGTATTTTTTCTCGTATTCTTCCTCGATTTGCATTTTCTCTAAGGCGTAAGGAATGGAACAACTAGTGCTTTTGTTTGGTTCAAAATTATGATCTATATTGAATTTACCGATCTTCATTCATAGCAATAAGTCACGAGCCGTATCAGACTACACGATTTTCTACACTAAATGGCTATTTAAAATGAAGCAGCCCTAAACTCGATGAGAATGTGGCTGGGTTCAGGGTGTCGGTTCGTGGGAAAGATGAGCATTAGCGGCCTGTGCGAACCCGTGGACATTTATTGGAGTGGTCACCGAACTCAATTGCCTACAAACAAAGCCAACCAGACTAGCGGTTACCGACACGTCTACTCCGAAGGCATTTTACAGCCGAATTCTGCAGACGTTCAGGTGTCACAATAAACGCCCGAATATCATCTTACCGACTCCGTAAGCCGTAATTCGGTAAGAAAGGAGGGGCGACTCGATGTGACGCCGATATGTGCAAACGGCTGAGATGCTTCCGTCTTTACCGATAAAGCGTCGTTTTTTCTCAAGTTTACTCCGCAGGTGATCACTGAAACAGCAGTGGGCGTTGCATTTTAACGTAGAGTGTCCAGAACTAGGGAAATTACTTGTAGGACATGGCTTTTAATGGTGTACGGCCGGGTAATCGATTCACAAAACCTCTGAGTGTGGTTAAAAGGCGATTCATGACCATCAATTTGCCCGCCGGACATGGGTGCCGTTGTGATTTTTGTGTGTGTTAATGGGTGCGTTTCTGTGAACAGTGAGACAAACGTGACCACACAAGTACCCATCAATATGGTTCCACTGACGAGTCTTGAGTTTTTGCCAAACCAAGGTCAAAGCAAAATAACTTAAATTATTAACTCGTTTTAGCCATTTACAAGTACAAAAATTGGTACCCGATAAGGGTAGCCAAAGGATCATTCTCAAAGGAAAGCGATTTTGAGCGAAGCGTGGGCTTGCTGACAGTTTAGTGTAATGCCTATTCCCACAGCCAGAGAGGTGAGGAGGTGGTTACCAAAAGCAGATGCGTCTTCAAAAGCGTCTCTTCGTCTGTTTCAGACTAATTGTCAAGGGTTACAGGAAAACCCTACAGATGTCTGATTTGTGGGCGTTGGAGGATAAACACATCTCCGCCAGTCTCGGACCGAGGTTCTACGCCCGGATCACAAAGTACCTTCGAGTCAGCGTTTCCGGAGTCATGGATTCGTAAGTGCACGTCGCAAGAATCTCGACAATATCAGTAGAGCCTTATGCCAGATTTCTGTCTAATTCCATGGCTATGTCGGTTGAAGTTGAGACTTTCATGTTGACGAGCTGGTCTACTCAATACGCCTAATTCTTGGTGAAAGAATCTGGACTGGGATTTTTTTGGTTTAGGCACCCTTGTCGAGATTTTGGGGGCTTTTGATTTGTTCCCTCAATGAATTTTCCCCCAATGCGGTAGCCAATCACGGGCAGGATTGAGCATTTACGAAAATTGCTAACCTGAGGCCAATTGATCCCCATGTCATGGTACTGCAAAGGTTGGCGAGAGTGATTTCCGTTAATGAATACTTCATTTTGATGTATTCCATGTACTCTACACTCTCTAGTCTACGTTACGGTCTGATAATCACGCATTGTTAGTTCAGATAATGTCTGTCGGTGTGACAGTAGGTCACGTTTCAAACCTCCAACATATTGTTAATTGCAGGTGGCTGCATGTCTCAGTCGACCTAAAATGTGATAGGCCGCATTTCATTCGTGTTTTGGTAGCTGACAGCCGACACATGACTAAATGAGTGAAGGTTTCTCGGTGCAAGTGTTAAGGGTTTGTTTTTAGATAGAGGCCTCGCTGTTAATAAACCTGGCTGTTTTATTTTTAGGCCAAGCGTGTCCTCGCCCCAATTCTCGGACAACCCGCCCAGTCTGGACCCTGCAACCAGCCTCCACTCTGACGTACAAAAGTCATCTGGGAAACCTCTAAGCCAGGCCAACGATGCCGCAAATTCAACCAACCCATCTACAGGTCGGCACACCCCTGGCAGACGTAGCACCTTTGCTGAAGTCAGTGCCTTTGGCAAGTCTCGAAACCGTCCAGAAGACCTAAGGTCGCGACGACGGGACTCCTTTGGAGGTGTGGGCATTGAGGAGGAGGATGAGGAGAGTGAGGAGTGGGTGGAAGAGGATTCTAGCAAACAGCGACGTTACAGGACGATGTCGGAAGCACCGGATCTCGGAAAGAAACCACATACATCTACTTGTAGGGTGTTTTTGTCCTTTGTGTGCCAAAGTCTCATGACACAGTGTTTCATAACCTCAGAGATCCGGTGAATAGCCAATTATTTACTCCCATCGGCTTTGAGCACGCTAAATCTCACTTGCTTTGAGAACTAGGTAATAGTTTGGAGACGCACACACGTACTCTGATTTGGGCGCGGAGCAAAGGTGACAAAATTTACACCGACGACTCGCACGAATCGTGTTTTTAAAGCTGCTTTAAGTAAGGGATGATTCCTTTTCCCTTCCCGATTCATTGTTTCTTTCAGCAGCCTCTTTCTTGCCGAATTATCAAATTTGTTTCTCCGGTCCGTTTGGAAGGCCAAAGCCTCAAACAAAGACGTCAATTTCTGGTGACCTCGAGAGTGGGCTCTTTGCAGGGCGCTCGGTAAGCGACGTTTATTCCCCACTCGATGTTACCTAATCTTCATGATGCTTTGTAGCATCAGATGGTCACTCACATGTTTCGACATCCGCAACATTTTGTCACCTCAAAGTCATGCAATATTTAAGACAAAACTCTTTTTATTAGGCCATCGGATATTGTCGCAGAAAGGCACGTGCACGTTATGCGTTTCCTTCTCAGCCAAGTTCCAACAAATAGTTCTTCAACTACAGAAAACCCTCGTGATTTCTTCGTTTTTAGGTTCAGCACACTGAGCGAAAGTCCATTGGCCTCCTGCAAAGTACTATCTAAGGGGTATTAAATGAATCAATAGAAGAGAATGCGTTGCTTTGCTCGGTCACCACAGGCAAACTTATTTTGTGTATTAAAATTGTAAATACTGATTATTAAGAGATAAAGACTCTTTAGACGAAATGGAATTAAACCAGTCGGAAATGTTTTTTTTTCCGAAATAGTCGGACTCCGTTAACAAATCGCCGGTGAGTGGACAAGAAGAGGTGCTGGAGAAATCCAAGCGGCAGCGCAGGAATAAACCCAAGGGTGGTCTCGTGAAGTCTCTTTTCGTGACCTTCGGTTGGCCAATGTTTATTGCTGCAATCTTCAAGCTTGTCCACGACTTGTGCCTACTCAGCGGTCCAATCATTTTGAAGTAAGCCTCCGCTTGACCCCACTTCCGTGTTCAACCAATCGTGCCTTGACGCATGAGGTTTTCGGGCGCTCCTTATGTGGATACAGATAAATTGATTGCTAAGACTTGAGGTTCTGATGCCAAATCTCTTCTTTTTAAACCCAAAAAGGTTGAAGGTGGCCACTCCACAAGGTACCTTCCTCTGGCAGCCGAAAGCACTTTTTTGCGTTGTTAGACATGTTACATTACCCACCCTGTTCATGACCACGCCCTTAAACTATGCAAACTCCCATAACCGCAGCGTTTGTAATCTTTGCTGTCACCTCGTCGCACGATTTAAGTGGTTGGGCTAGGCAAAATGAACCTATAATGAACCATAATTTAAGGAACCCTTTCTATTGCGGTCTGTGCTGCCCGTGGTGTTCAAAGACGGATTCGCAAGTGTCAATCTCATGGCTCTCCGCGAAATTCCTGTCAAAATCCTATTCATTGTTCAAATAAAATATTACATATTCGCTTGAGATATCTACCGTCTTTTAAAAATTTATCCACTGTTGACTGTAGGTCCCTTTATCCGCCAAAAAAGCCCCAACTTCATCTAGGCGATGCTAGTTTGTGCCGACAGTCTAACAATATTGCTTGTTGTACTGTTTGTCTTGACTACCCGGAATGAATTCATTTCGAGGTAGGATGCATGTTCAATGTCCCCTTCCTCCAGATGTTTGGAATGTCAGCGTTGATTTTGCATGTTTCATATTTGATGTAGTGGGTATTGTCGGGTTCGTGACCCACTGATGCACTGGTACATCAACCTCAAGCATTATTTGTTTCCTGCTAAAGCAACCGTTCTTAGGAATCTTGATGGTCTTCCTTGAGAAGCGTAGTTGTGTCGCTGTTACAGTGATCTCAATCAACTATTTTTTTTGGCTTGAGTGCGGTTGATGTTATCACAATTGTCCAACTATGGTATCCAGTCGAAGTCTTCTTTCTCCATCACCTGAGCACCCAAACCAGCTCCAACACGTCGCCTACGTGCGTTTGGGTGAAATTGTAAACAGTAAATGTCTACGAAAATCTGAGGCTCATTATCAGATACACACGCCTTGCATCCAGAAGAGTACATGACGATCCAAAACGTTTGACAACGTATACGTCTTATCCTAAACACTAAATGTTGCGACTGTAAACACCAAACAGTAAACACACACATCAAATATGTGGATAGCATGTGCACGCCGCTGTAATGATTCGTTAGCAATGTTAGTCCAGCTTGTAATGTGTGAGCGGGACTTGGGTCGTGAAGATGTAGGAGACAAGCACAAATTGAAGCCTATGAACACTTATACTATGCGCAACAGATCGACTGCACGAGAGAAGAGAGTCAGAGATTCAGAGGAAGACAGCTGGCGACAAAACTGGACTGAAGAATTCGTCGGAAAAGAAATCAGATATCGACGATTGGGCGGGCCTACAAAGGTACAAACAGAGAGGTTACCAGCATGTCGTGGCGTGCGTGACAAGTGAGCAAATTGCAGAGGCGCTCAGTAAGAATCAGGCGTTCAGTGATCCAGCACCTCGTTTTTTTGTATTAAGTCGCTCGTTGCTCCGAAGTAAAGAGTTTGTGGAAGGCAACCCTCAACACAAAAATACCTTTTTTTCCATTTTTATTCGCCACAATGATGCTTTAATGCTGGGTTGTTTCATTGGCTAAATTTGAAAAAAACCATTCAAAGCGTAAAATAAACGGCCCAGTTTGAGATCACGTACCGTCTTTCCAGTGTGGTCAGGAGTTATGTAATGCAGGCTGTTCTGGGAAATTATGGGGAGTTAGTTGGTTGCCGCATCATCTGCCTCCCTAGTATAAGAGACGTGTTGGCATCTTCTTCGAGAGTTCGGGCTAACACAATGCCTCGTTTGATTCGTCACAGGTACCTTCTGGCCTTCCTGGAGCCCGGTTCAATGGAGCCACACTGGCACGGTTACGCGTACGCCTGCATCTTGTTCGTAACAGCCTTCATCCAATCCATCGCTCTTCACCAATACTTCCGTACCCAAACCGTCATCGGCATGGACATCCGCACAGTCCTCATTTCTGCCGTCTACCGAAAAGTCAGTCTTTAATCTGCTTTGCCGGTTTTCTTCCCTTGAAGTGCATGTGTGTAAAGCAGGTACCTTGTTTACGCCCAAAAAGGTCTCCTTTTGACAGGTGGATTGTAGAATTTTGTCTTTGCAGTCCACTTTCCTGGAAATTGAAAAATTGTCAAACAATGTAATGTTTTTGGCAGAAATTTCATGCCAACTGATAATCGGATATTGAGCAGAAAAATTGGTATAACAGGACTAAAGTTTCCACTTCGGGATTTAGTTTAGTTCCAGAACCGTTGAAGATCCTTCGTTTGGTTGCGTTGGTGTAACAATTGGCCAGACTTAGGGGAATTAGCTATTCTTCACACTGTGCTAATTAGAATTCAGCAAATTCGTTCAATGCACTCACACACACGCATACTGGCTAGGGCCATTCGAATAAAATTGTAATTATCGACGCCGACAAAAGCACTACTTTTTTCACGTTTACTTCTGGTGATCTAAGCTGTTTTGTAATTCCACACGATGTGTCGCATTGTAATGCGTTTCCACCTTTTTGAGCTCCAAACTTTAAGCGGGGCAGGCTGGGACATCGGGTCAAGGGTTTGGCCTCAAATGGACTTCCTCAACGCGCTCTAGCTCGAAGCTCCGCTCTGGACTTCGTGGGGCAAGCCTGACTACTGAAACAGGGGACCAATTCGCATTAGTTACCTCACGAGTGTAGTTAGCTTCAGCTGATGGAATTTAATGTGAAGCCCAAGAAGCCGTCGTTGGCTTTTCAACTACCAGCTTTAAGGTCTAATCACTAATAAACGGTGTTGTTTCAGGGGCGACAAATCGCCCAAGCTTTCACATTTCTTGGGTGACGTTTGTTTGACTCTCAGAGTGCCACGCACATTCCGAATTCAAGAAAGGGGTTTGTGTTTGAAACCTATCCTTCCGTTATTCCGTCCCTCTCCAGAGCCTTCGCCTGAGCGCCGCGGCGCGTTGTGAGTCGACTACGGGGGAGATTACTAACCTCATGTCAATCGACTCCCAGCGCTTCTGTGCCCTCATGTTGAACATCCACGCGCTTTGGTCCGCACCCTTCCAGGTAACGGTTGCCCTCTACCTGCTGTGGAGGGAGCTGGGACCGTCGGTTCTTGCCGGTGTCGGGGTCCTCCTCATCATGATCCCTGTCAACACCTTCGTCGCGGAGAAGAGCAAGGGTCTGCAGGTGAGGGACACCGTGTTGACAATGTCTGCCCTTGCCAAATTTGCACCCCCTCAACGGTAGACGGAACAGGCTCCACCATTTTTAACAGTTTTCATATTAATTATTTCTGACATTCGGTTTTTCTGACATCCTCGGGTTTTTTCGTTTGACATTGTTCGAGTTACGTAGTCGCCTTTATCGACTATTCTTTTCAGGAAAAACAATTGAAAACAACAGATTCGCGAATCAAGCTGATCAGCGAAATCCTCAACGGCATTAGAGTGAGTGGCCTTTTTTTCTGGTGACATTGCCACCACGAAAGAGTGTGTTTTCGGCTTTCTATTTGTCAGAAAAAGAAATTTAAGCATTTTTGACACTTTGGAATGTATTAGTGACCACAATTACGTCAACAGGTGAAGGCATGAGGTCGCCAAATTCACTTCTCTAATTTCTAAATACGAAGAGAGTAGAAAACCTCAAACTAGTAGGTCAGGCGGTGGTTGCGGAAGTGCCGAGCCTACTGTGTCTGCACGCTGGAGATCTATGACGCCGTCCTATGTGTTCCTTGACGTGCCTGTGAGGAGTCTGTCGGCAACGCGGCATTACGATGATGCATTTGTGTATTCCCACGATTCACTAACTAGAGACACTTTGCCACTCACTTTGCTGGGACGCATGTTCTCCTCTCTCCTCCCCCGCTTCTACCCTTTCCCTTCTCCACTTTCTTCCTCTCCTCGTTCCTTCCAATTGCTAATGGAATAACGTCAGAGTTGGTATGCTTCTTACTACACAGACTCCTAGGTTTTTTAGAAGGATATGGTCTTGCCGGTCTCCTCAATGTTTCGTATGCGTTCTTTTTAAAGGTCCTGAAGCTCTACGCCTGGGAGCCCTCATTCATCCGGGAAGTTGACTCCATCCGCAATAAAGAGCTCTCATATCTTCGTAAATCCCTATACCTGGATTGCAGCATCATATTCGTCTTTGTCTGCGCCCCCACACTGGTATGTAGTTACCGTTTCCTTTTATCAACTAGTAGTGTTGTGCTGGCATGTTTGTGCGCTTATTTATTTGGTCTGCAGCATACAGTTAAAACTCCTCCGGGCTGAGCACTGTTGGTGTTAGATAGTTGATCCAGTGTATGCGTGTACATACATTCTGTTCAATTGCTATCAGTTGATGCTCTAATCTCCTTCTTTTCTCATGATATACTGAGGCCATTCGGCCTGCCACGTGAATCTTATTTGTACTCAAGTGCTGACTCGATACAAAAATAAACTGGCTACGAATTTTCATGAAAGTAACCATGGCGTGTGCAAATTTTGCTAATGAATACAGAAGCAGTATTGTTAATTCAGCGGCCAATTTGCATTGGATTAGGCGCGGCTTGCTCCTCTAAGTTGGCGGGCCGAGCACGTAAATCTGCGCCAAATTTTGACTTCAAATCAATCCAAGAAAGTTGTTTATACATCTCTGAGCTGTGTGCGTGGAAGTGTTGCGTCGTCTGCAATACCTTACCTCTACTCGTCTCTTTTACTTAATATTTTCAGTCTAAATCTGCAATAACTGGGAATTGCAATAAAACACATAGCGTAGCGGTAATCTCAGTACTTGGCAATGAAACACGACTCCTTTGTTAACTTGCTTCTCTGATTTCGTGTTGCACCGACTTTTTTGAATGCCTGCAAATTCAGCAGATTTCTAAAGAAAAATAAGCCACATTCGCTCTAATCACCCTCCTCCTATATCATTTTAATTAACTGCACACAGATAGTCTTCTCGCTGTTATCTACTCAATCTAGTTAATTACGTGACCTGGAGCGTTATGTGTTCATCTCAACCAACCCATTCCTTCTACAGCTATTTTTTTTTCATAACGGTGCTGTTTCTCGTCTCTCGTGACGATGCAACACCGAAGCCTTGGTTTTGTGTTCTCGAATGTCTGTGTGGCAAGTAACCAAGTCAGCAACAGTTTTGAAACGCCCGTGGCTTTAGTTTTCCATTAAATCATTCGCCATCCAAGCTCCCATCCTGAGAACTCCACGTGGCGGCAAGTGGTCTTCCGGTCACTGTTCATTTGCTAGGCTTAGCTTCCACTTCCTTCTTCAAAACCGAGCTCAAGTAGTCCTAATTTGTAGTTGGTCGGCAGACAACGGTCGTGTAACGGTAGGCGCCATTAAAGGCGAAATTTGCCGCCTTGAATTTTGGCGAATCACTTTTATGCTCTCCCCGGCAATGGCGTTATCATCTCCCTGGGCCCCACAAATTTGCTGAGCTGCCGATGTAGTGCCATTAGCACCACGATTGATCGGGAAAAGCATGTGGTGCCGGGAATGCACTCTATCATTGCGACTAAACCATTGATAAGACCAATCACGTGCAAAACTTGAACCAGCTCAGGCCGAATTGCTGCAGGAACCGCACTTGAAAAACAAACAAGACGGTTGAACCCTTCAGATTAATTTCGTTTGCCGTTGAATTTCTGTCTACGCTGTTGTTATTGCAACTCTTAGGGTGTCTACTTTTTTCTAGTTTTGACGTGGGATGTAATTTTTTTATCATCCATTTAGCGATATCATCTTCATCTCCTTGGACGCGATCGCTTAGTTCAGCACCCCACTTCAAATTTCAAATAATCACGGTTATTTGATACCTTTTGGATTAGCTCAACCGGTAGTGACGTCTACCGCTATCCAAATGCCGTTTCGTCTAGCTTCCTTTGCCTTCCTCCTTACCCACAAATTTTGGGCCCTAGTTTTTCAGAATCGTCCCTCAATTAATTAAGTATTTCTTTCAATCAATTTTGTTGTCGTCGTAACTGTTCATGATCGAGGAGCTAAAACATCATTTGTCCCATTTCCGGACACATTTGCGGTAAACAGCGTTTAGATCATATCTAATCATGGCGTCGTTCTGTTTATTTTTTTACAAGTCCATCTTTTCGACCTGAATTGTGCACTTTTTCATCCAGTTTTTTTACTCTAAACAACTGTTTACTTGCCATTTATGTTTGCAAGTCCTTCTCACTTCTTTTTCTCGTTGGCTTCGCTGAAGCATAGGCCAAAACCCGATCATTTGCGTAAGCATGTTGTCGACTCCGGTCAATCGCTTTCTTGTTAGTAACCTCCTCTGTCCCACTCAAGGCGTCAAAATTGTCTTCATGCTTCACTTTCACTCACCGCACTCAGGGATGAGCGCATCGACTCCCAACCTGTAACCTGGTTGCGTATCCTTGCAGGTTGCCCTGGCCACCTTCGTAGTCTACATACTCTCGTCGCCGGGCAACGTGTTCAACGCGGAAAAGGCCTTCGTGTCGCTCTCACTGCTCAACATTCTGCGCTTCCCGCTCTTCATGTTTCCAACCATCCTCTCCAGTCTCGTTCAGGTGCGTGTGTGTTTACCCTCTTTTTAATAATCACTGGGTACACTGTCTTTCGTGCAGCACGTGCGAAGCGTCATGGGATTGCGATAGCTTTGATCACTGTCACCTATTGCGATGCTCTACTGCCACTTTACAACCCTGTTCACAAGCCACAAGCGGTGTCCGAGAGGAAAGAGGTGACCGAGCTAGGCACTTAAACTGAACCAATGCAAAAAAGGCAATGATCGAGTTTAAGAGATGCTATTTCGCCTTCGAAATCGTTGTACGTTTGTATGAGGCATGGGTGGACGTTTTTATGGCGTGCTCGGGGCCAGAGGGGTGTGAGGGTGTGTGTGTGGGAGTATAAACTAATGAAGATTAAGGGGAATTTATAGAAGCTACTCGCCCTGAGGTAAACTTCTTTTGACAGGCTCCTAACGCTACATATGTCACGGATATTCTATCGAATAGAGAACGCTAGTTCGAAATTCATTGATAAGCAGACGAATCCTATTTCATAGTTTCCCAAACTCCCTAGTCCCGGACCTCAGATCCTCTAAATGGTACAAGAGGAAATTTTAGAAGGCTGTTAAATGGAGACGTGAATCGTGTGAAGTGGCCCAATTGCCACATTTTTAACCAAGGTCCGCTGGTTTTCTTCCATGTATGTCCCCACTCCTTTCAATTGTTTGATGCAATGTGTGATGAATGAAAGAAACTACTACTTTGTGACGGCGTGAAGAGTTAATCAATTTCGGGGTAGGCAAGTTAGATTTTCTAAACAGGGGTGTAAAGAATGTCATTGCACTTTGCGTTCAAAAAAGTGCCAGTAGTTCGAATTTGATAAGTTATTCCGTAATATCCCAAAACCACATCCAATTATACTGCGATCCAAGCTGACTCCAGGTGTGCGCACTTTCTCGATACCATGAATTTGGTCGGTGACAGTTTACTATCCAAGTGTGTCTCGAAGTACCAATGCACACGGGCAAATTGGCATGTAATTTTCTTAGGATATTGAGAAAGTGGCAGATGATTTAACTCTGGACGGAGTAATCGTAATTCCTCGTTTGCGTTGCAACCCATAATTGACAATGCGTGCATGCGTGCTTTGAAGTGTGAGTTGGCATCGACGTTAATCGTGACTGGTGTCCACGAATCGTTCATTTCAGTCAACGTACTTCACGTCTCCTGGGGGATATCAGTCAGGTTAAGCACCAAAGGCGATAATCAGGGGCTCATAGCCAGTGTGACTCATGAACTCAGATTCCTCTAGGAAAGGCCAAAAGTGTTTGCTAGCGTAGGTATGTTGGTAGGGTGTTGTAATAAGGTATGCATGCAAGGAATGGTGAAAGCTGTGTGCCAACATCAAGCACCTGGCTTTTAGACTCCACGACGCAAGCTGTAGTGCGACTCTGGCATTTGGCCATCGCGAGTGGCTGTTATTTTTGAGATTCCTGATTCCGTCTATATTTGTGAGGTCGTCGAAGCAGCTCTACGCCGTTAGATCCAAAAACCAATATTTAGGGAGTCGGTGATGATGCCATCGGCTTTAAGCTGGATTTCTTAAGTGGTCGTCGATGTCTAGACAAAGGTGGAGTCACAACCTCGTACACCTTGACTCTCGAATCTCTTAAACGCTTAGACAGCACTGCGTAAACTCAAATAACACGTTATCAGAAGCTGCAGGCACCTGGTGACAATCTTGGACTGAGGATTGGGAATGCTTTAGTACCATCCAAACCCAAGAAGTCATGGGTAAAAATGATGGGGTACCATTTAGAAAGTGTAACATTGTTAGGAGCTCAAAATCACAGTATAGTCTCCGGTCTCCACCAATTCTTACGTACCATGTGCAGTGAGGCTACTTAGGAGCCGTGAACAGGACAAATTAAGCAGACGCGTTACAGGGATGCGAAAGCTGTTTTTCGTTAATCATCTAACTTTTTGGTGCCATCACGGAGTCCACTTTTTGCAGGCAATGTGAGTGGGACTCATCATGTTGTGTTTCTTGTTATAATCAAGGCCTACGTATCAGTGCGTCGTTTGACCAAGTTCCTTCTCAACCCTGAACTCGACCCGTCATCGGTGAGCCATGAGGAGACGCCGGGTGTTGCGGCGGTCATTGAAAATGGCACCCTTTCCTGGGCACCTGATGTGGAGCCAGCTATTCAAAAGTAGGTTCTCTTCTACTTCATTCCCCGCTCTTCTACCTAACCCACGTATTTCGATGTAGTTGTATGACTTTGCAGCTCAACTTCTACAGACATTTCGCCGAAAGGTCATTGTCAACTTCGTAGCGGGAACTTTCCCTACTACAGATCTCGAAGAGTTTGCCCAGTGTGGTTAAGTATAACCTGATAGACCCAAGGCCACTTTCATCCATTGCAGTCGTCCGTGCTCGTGCCCTCATTTGTTTTTGTGTAATAACCGGGTTAAGCTTTGTTTAGTGTGTAGGATTCACAGCGGGCTCGGTAACGCAACTCAGATGTTGAGAAGACGGAGGAAAATGGTGGCGACGATCCCATGACCACTTACTAGGTGGCTCAACTCATGTATTTTGTTGTATCCTTGTATGCATTCAAGGGCGTATGCACGCATTAGCGACAGACATACGCTTAGGGGAATTTACATACTTGCGCTTAGACACACAGGGCGCAAATACCGGGGTTCTGAAAGGGTCAACGATCATTAGAGGAAGTGAATTGTCATGACGTCTGGGGGTGCACGAATTAACTCAATTCACCCCAACTCTCGGCCTTGGTGAAAAGGGTCAGCCCTCTTTCTTCAAACGGAGAAACAAACGGCTGGTCTCAGGTGACCCGAGGCGATTGGTCGTCGTGGAAGGGGGTGATCAATGTCAGTAGTCATTCCCTAGAAATGGTCACAGTCACTGTGATGCCAAAGATACTACGTCTGAAATGTTGCTCGTCGCCGATGTTGCTGGTCATCGAGTTCGTGAGTTGTCAAATATTTGCAACCGCGGTCGGCGTCTTTGGCCTCTTAAGGAGCTTGCTTGTGCGTGGGAGAAAGAAAACATAACCCTCCAGGTACTATGGCAGCAGAATTTCTTATCCTCCGATCTACTGTCGAATGTATGGTTTCTCCTTCACCCTACCTTTGGCTTAATTAACCTACTAAGAAAACAGGACTCACCTATTGGCAAGTTGAAGCAGTCACCCCTGGAAAATTAACCCATCTAGGACGTTCCACTTGAATCCCGTCTGATGTGCATCAGCTAATCGATACTTGTAGTTTTCGCGTCTCTGGTCAGCAGCTTTTATTGTTTGGAAGGGACTTTTTTACTTGAATGTCCGCATTTTAGTGGCCTCTAGTTGTAGGAAGATGTAAACGCTGCTCTTGTTTGCTCTCTTTACATTCTATGTAATGTCCCGCTTACTGTCATTAAGCACCCGCCATACAGGTAATCGCATCCTGCCGTCGCGAGTCTGCCTGAACACCTCGGTATTGCTTTGACATGCAGTCACAAGAAGAGGAAGAAGTTAATAGGGATGATGGTGCGGTTGTTCGAGACTAGGCTGTGCAAAACGTACACACAATGCGTAGTCTCATTCGTCAGCGCTCTTAATTTCCCTTTCATACCTGAATAGCTCGTTACGGACGGCTAAAAAGTATGTTATGTTTATTCACATTTAATTGTCTGCCACTGATGCCATTCGACGAATGACCGAGCACTTTTCGATGTGGACACAAAATGTCGACGCCCTTCTCCACCACTTCATTCGTGATGATTTCAAAAATTAAAACAACGTGCACAGAGTAGGACTTGACTGTTATTTTTTTTGGTTTTAGCATAACTGTCTACTTCGCGGAAGGCCAGTCAACAGCTATCGTTGGTCGCGTGGGATCTGGCAAATCCAGCCTCTTGAACGCTCTTCTGGGAAACATGGAATTAATCTCTGGTCGCGTTAACATCAAGGTAATGGGTGCTTCCTTGGTGATGTAGGCATTTCACTCCCAGACACGGTAACCGAGGCATGAATTGACGTTGCTATGCCTTGATATTCTCTCACAAACCTGGAGATTGCCCATCAACATCAGTTACTCATGGTTTCTTGTAAAGTGTTTTCCGTTACAATTATAGAGGTGTAGAATTAATCGACCTGCAGTAAGCAAACCAATACTCGACTACTGCCTCCCGCTTTTAATCAATGGGTTCTAAGTTGCAGTCTTTTTGGCTGAGCAAACTCAACTACCACCGGTTTTCTCGCTACAGGGAAGTTTGGCACTGGTGTCGCAGCAGGCGTGGATATTCAATGGCACACTGAGAGACAACATCCTCTTCCACAAACCCTACAACGCCGAGCGCTACGCCAAAATAATCAAGGCCTGTGCCCTCGAGCCGGACATCAAACTCCTGTCCGACGGTGACCTGACTGACATCGGGGACAAAGGCGTTAATTTGTCGGGAGGCCAAAAGCAACGCATCAGGTAGGCAGTTGTTTTCCAACCTGTTAGCGATACCGCTTGGTTGCAGTCTCCATTGGCTCAGTATTGGACGTCCAGGTTTGACGTAATTGGCAACACCTCGCGGAATTAGTCAGGTGATGTTGGAAGGTATGTGGAGCCATTAAAGTGCACCAATCAGCGTAAGTGGCCAGATGGATACTCGAATCAAGCACCACCCAAAATTGCTCATGTGCTATTCAGTCGCTTTTCAGTGATGAAAAGGCAACACACCACTAGGTCGACACATCTGTCTATTCAAGATAGCAACAGAAGACGACTCTGTGTGTATATGTGGTCGAATATTTGAATCCCTATCGTTTCCCTTGTGTTGTAGGAAGCATATTTAGTTCGTGACGGTAGTTGCGAATTCATCTAGTTACAAATCCTCCCCGTTGAAGGGATATAAAACTCCAAATGCGCACAAAAGCAGAAATACGAGTTGGCTTAGGTTTCGCCTTTTAAGCGTTGTCAGATATTTCTGCCGGATGCTACTCAAAAGAAGTAAGTCATCAATATTTTGTGTCTTGCAGTTTGGCGAGAGCTTGCTACGCGGATGCCGATGTTTATCTTTTTGACGACCCGCTGGCGGCGGTGGACGCGCACGTCGCGAACCACCTGCTGACTCACGTTATCGGTCGTCGGGGTTTATTGGCAAGTAAGACGAGGATCATTGCAACGCATCACCCCAATGCCATCGCCGAAGCGGACCGAGTTGCTTTGCTTGAAGGCGGCCGCCTCGTGGAATACGGCACGTACACGAAGCTGACGGCAATGAAGAACAGTCAATTGAATATATTCCTACGAAGCAAGGAGCTGCGCAAACGATTGCTCTCTGAACAGGTGGATAGTGACCAGGTGCCTAGCAGGTCGTTGGAGAGGTCGCTCTCAAGCCTCAGGACGCGCACTCCCTCCGAATCCTACCAAACACCGCATGACGCCATCCCAGGCGATTTCGCTGAGCGTATGTTCCGAATGCAGTGCACTTTATTTCACCGAAATTTGCTAAATCGAATTCAAAGTAGTGACAATTTGCAAATCGGCCCAAACCGCTATTCGCCGATTTCGATCTTTTGGTGCGGTATATTTGATTCACGCATAAACGTTCGGCGTTAACTTTAGCTCCAATTTCTTTCTCCTCTAGCCTTTTTGCAGGAGGATCAGGGACGGCACGCGGAACACGAACAAGACGACACGGCTTCCGTCCACAGCAGACCCGACTCCCCCAAGTTTGACACCATTCGATTGAGGAGCAGTTCGGTTAAGGTTGGTCCTCATCTGTGCTATTCTCCATTTGTCGCAGATTCACATGCATCAAACATTTGCCTACATGGCAGCTAGTAAGAATAACTGCCCCTGATGGTTGCCATGGCTCGACATAGTGTGCACAGGTTAAGTCTTCAGGGAAAGCTGGGAGTGGAGACAACCTGTGTTATTGCTAACTCACCAGACCGAGTTGTGAGTTGCACTTCGGATATGGGATAAGTTGTGGTGTCAAGCCAAATCGAATTACCCTTCTGCTGTAGACGCGTCATTCAACCGTTTCCACGTCTTGAGACGTTTCCAATGCTAAATAGACTGGCTGTAGATAAGAGTAGATGCAACGCCGTAAGCTTAACTTTCCGTGCCCCAACTATGCGCACACTCGTTTCCAGAGAGAGATTCAAGATCGCATCCTCACAAATGACACCTTAGCATGGCGCTGCCCTCCACGTTCGCAGTGCCTCTTGGCTGGAATCGTCCACCCCAAACTCCACTTTTGTCGGAACCGTGAGAAGGCAAAATCGATTTGTGATTCTCCGTGATGACAGTAAATGCGCACGCTCTGAGTCACCAAGTGCGAAGTGACGCGGTGCTGTGGCGATGGATTTCGTCCTTTTTATCCTCTTTTTAGGAGGCGAAGAGGAGCGATGCAAAGGTAGATGTTTCCTACAAATTGGTGGAGGGTGGGCAGGACCAATCCGGGAACAAGCCGAAGAAGACCCTAGAGGAGACCAGTGCTACCGGACGAGTAAGGTTATGGCAGTTGTATCCATGTGTTGCTTCGCGATCAGACATTTCAGGCATCCGGTCTACTTGAAGCTTGTTGGTGTGTATCCGAGTTGATAGCCACTGTCAGTCCAAATCAATAAGTTTCGCGCACTCTCAAGACGCCATTTGAAGCTCTGCTTTAGAAGTGACATATTTTTTTGTCTCCTGCCCTAGGTCAAGTTCTCGGTCTTTTGGATTTACATCCGCAGCATCGGACTAGGCATTTTTCTGGCTGGCGTATTCTTCCTCCTGTTGAACCAACTCGCCTGGCTCGGTAGTAACATCTGGCTGGCCGAGTGGTCTGGCGATTCCGCAAGGAACAAGAACCTCACCGACTCGGCCAATGCCACTGGCACCATGGACAGCCAAACCTACAGAGATTTGGTGGCCCGAATGAATAGTCTGAGGGATCTGCGGTTGGGCATCTACGGTTTGATTGGTCTGGCTCAAGGTGAGCCGCACGTTGGTAGCCAATGCCTATGACGATGTTTGTCCATGACCAACATTGTTTTCGCACTTCTGTTGGCTCAACGAAGGTGTGCCAGTGGGCAAGCGTGTTTATTGATTTATCGCAAAATGATCAATGTCTTAACTGTTCCTCGGTTTGAGAACTGTCGCATAATGTCGGTTATCGCTGTTTGAAGCTGAGATGATTTGAACCAGAACGATGTTTTGTTATGCGCAGTTTTTTATCTTAGGGCGTACTGCCAGGTGTTACTATTTGCCGATTGTTTGTGCACACAGTACGGTTTGTCTCAAATGGGAGGGTTAATTCAAATTGTACGAGGACCGAGATGGAGGCCCTTCCGCGTTCCCTTCTCGTGTACACGATAAGCGCGTACAAACGAGTAGCTGTTGATTGTGACACAGACTTGTAATGGATCGTCAGCGGACGCGTATGAGTAGAAGCTTGTCCAAATGTGTTCACCTCAAGCTGATTGGCATTTGTTACTCACCCTGAATTTTCATTGGTCCATGTTCATGAGCGTGCATAAGAAGCATCATGCTTAGCGTGCGAACGGATGGTTATGTCTTCTCCTCATCATCTTTGTATAGATGATAATTGGCAATAAGTTTGCAATGCAGCTTAATCACTGCTACAGATCAGCGTCATATACTAGGTCGCACTGTCTTGAGACGCCTGTGGAAATTATTAACACAAAAACATAATCAGAGACGTTTGGATACCTACGGAACACGTGTGACCGAGGCAGATAGTTTAACCGAGTTGAAATTGCTCGACGAACTTGGCCACTTAAGTAAGAAGTGGTTTGGACGGGAGGGGATTTGGTGATGGGATTGCCACCTATGCCATCATATAAATAGTGCTTATTGGTCGCTCATTGGCACTGCTTGCAGTCTCCTCCTCTATAACACACTGTGATTAGGTGTAGCAGTCGTGTGTTCTCACAAACCTTGAAAGAGGTCCAATTTCGAGTGGTGCGGGCAGCAATATTTGTGGTGTTCTGGATACTCAGCGAACCGCACTGGCCTCGCAATCGCTCACCATTGATTGTGCTGGCTTACTAACGTATCTATTCCTTCTTTTTCTTATTTAGTTGTCTTCAATCTCTTTGCCTGTGTGCTGCTGGCAATTGGCGGTGTTCATGCCGCCAAGTTACTTCATCACGGCCTTCTGGAGTGCATTATGCACGTTCCCATTAGCTTTTTCGATTCAACCCCACAGGTAATTTGGACCTTGCGCTTTGTTGTTGTCATGGTAACGTCCTCTGTTTGATTCCTGATAAATGCACCTTCTCCGTATAGGGTCGGATTATGAATAGATTCTCGAATGATTTCGCCACAGCTGACAGTCAGTTGATGCGGTCGCTGCGCTCCATGATAACAAATTCCTTCATCTGCTTGATCACTTTCGCGCTGTGTGCTGTACCTAGCGCCTACATTCTCATTCCCCTCGTGTTCCTATTGGCTTTCTATTGTGTCATGCAGGTAAGCCAGCTATGGTTAGTTTTTTGCTTTGTGCTTGATGCCTCTTAGTCTGCATCCATTTTTATGTCCTTAGCAAACTAAATTTCGATAAAAGTAAAAATATCTGTTACTAATTTGGCTCCTGGCGTTGACTGATCGCTCCTGACAATCCTTAGCGACAATTATGTCTCCCTCTCCTTAGACCGCATCAATTTACTGAGTTGTCGAGAGCTTGAAATAGACACTACAATTGAGCTTAAGAAGCATGACATGACAAAAATGCAGATTTTCGTCATCTTGGCACCCAAAATTAGGTCCTGAACTAACAACAATTTAACCAATCTTTCAAGAATAACAACGACAAATTCTTGTAGAACGTGACTGCCAAACACTCAGTTAAGCGCGTGTGCAGTATCGAAACCGTGCCTTACTTCAACAGCAGCATCTAATTGCGTTTCGGTTCAGAGATACAAGGAGAATGCGACCACGCGTGGTACCTAGAACATTCCCGTTATCGTGTTATTGATTATCGCAGTAAGGGTTGACTTTTAATGCACATTCACTTGTTCCACCTCACAGAACCTGTTTGTGACCACGAGCCGTCAGCTGAAGCGCCTCGACTCGGTGAGCAAGTCGCCGATTTTTTCGCACTTTGCCGAGACCCTCCTGGGTGTGGACACAATCAGGGCCTACAGACAGTGCAGTTTGTTTGTCAAGACCAGCGACGACAGGGTGGACACCAACAACCGCGCCTACTTCTCCACTCTCGTCGCCAACCGGTGAGGGTTTTCACCATTCCTTATCGGGGAGTGCGTCATTCGAGGTGGCTAAGAAGCAACTTTAGTCTTGTGGTTTGATATCACACTCGGTGGATAATTAATTGCCAATTTCGTCCAAAGACCTTTTGTCATCTTTTGGCAATTGTCGCCATCACCAACTTCGACTGGCACTGAATTCGACGACTCATCTCCATGGCACCTGATCATAGTCAAATCTGATCTGGGGAACACGCTATGCTCCCTTCCTTGTTGCCGGTGATTTGAATAGCGTCTCAAATCGAACCGCTTTTATTGACCAGTCCTAATTTGTCGCGTTTTAGTTGGCTGTCAATGATCCTGGAGACAGTGGGGAACCTGCTGACCTTGTCGGTTTCCATCGCGTTTGTTGCAACCCGAGATGTCCTTGCCGCTGGCTTCGCGGGGCTTGTGATTAGCTACGCCCTCAATGTCACCCAGAGTCTCAGTTGGCTCGTCCGCATGTCCACTGAGTTCGAGACTGACATTGTCTCCGTTGAGAGGATTAAAGAATATTCTGAGCTGCCGATTGAGGTGTGTTTAGTTGCCGTGTGTTAGGACTGAGTGCTTAAACGACGCGATGCTGTCAGGCTCTGGAGAGTAATTCTGGTTGTTGTTTAGTGAAATTGCATAACTACCGTGGAAATGGTTAGTTGGTGTCCTTCTCTTCCTGACGTCACGAAATTTGAATGTTTTGTTTACTTGGTGTCTGTGGTGGTTGTTTTACATTAACTTTGCAACTTGTGTGCGCAAATTTGTTTTTGTGGCTTCAGTTAGTAAAGTTTTCGGTAGTTTTCGGCATGTAAATGTAGCCTGGTCTGTGTGGTACGCGGTCTTGAAGCACATCGGTCTCTCAGGTTATATCGGTCAGATTGGGCTACACAACCACTCGAGAAGAAGACTAAGACGACAGGAGATTGAGACAATCATTATTTAGGTGTTCCAACCAAGTCATGTGTAGTTAATGGAGGTTGGTGATCAATAGAGTTAGAATGAACTTGTAAAAGTACAAATGATTGAAGTTGAGATGGGTAGCGGGGGAGGCGCGTGCACAGGGGTGTAAGGTCAGGCGGGTCCGCAGGGGCGTGGGAGGTCTAAGAAGGGGGAACGGTGGATATGACGATGAGGCGATAGATGGGCGTTGACGGACGTTCACCAACACGATTCACAACACGTGACCCGCGATTCATGTTCACATTCTGCTCCACTCATTTCCAAAAAATAACAAACAGGCAAGTGGTATTTGAGGCTTGCGAATTTAAAGAGTGCTGGCGTGTGCGATGCCACGCGGAATTGCAGCAATAAAGGCCGTCTTTTTACAGAGCTAACAATAACCATTCGACAAGCAGACAATGAAACATTGGATTGTTTTCTTTTATCTTTATCAAACACAGGCAAATTAGAAGTTGTCGTTCCTTCCATTTTTAATAAACAATACAACACTCCCGAAAAACGTGTTATTTTGAATGCCACTTGTCGGTGCAAGTTGGCGAGGGCTCTGCAGGTTGTGCAGGCCGTGAAAGTTCCGAAGCGGCTTCACCACGGACGAAGCACGTCCCTCACATATATGAGTTCACAAAAAACTGGATTAGCTTAACCTTCCAGCCGATGGTGGTGGTGGACGTATTTTGCTGGAGTTTCTAATCGACATGTTTTTCTTCCATTGCAAAATGTTTCTAGGCCCCCTGGGAGGTTGACGAGAAGAAGCCTCCGCCGCAGTGGCCCGAGGGCTCCCTGGAATTCGTCAACTACAGCACGCGTTATCGCGAGGACCTCGACTTGGTGCTGAAGTCGATCTCCTTCAAGATTAACCCGGGCGAGAAGGTGAGCACTGTCTTGGCCACGTTGTCCATACTATTGCCCAAGCTGCTTGCACAGTTTGGGGCGAATTTCATGCAAAACGCTTTGTGCCTCTTTGGAACTACCACCCAGCCTTGGTGATTGTGCCAAACCGCCGAATGTCACGCTGTTATTTGATATGTTGAGGTGCTGGGTGGTCCACGTGATCACTCCAGGGCAGGTCAGTAGGACCAGGGCACACGTGCACTGTTGTGTCCTATCCGCCGACACGATAACATGAATGCACGCTCAGTGTGACCACATTAACAATGGACGCTGAGACGCGGACGGCCGGATCGACACACAGGTAGGGGTGAGTTGCCAAGGCGTTTGAATCGACGATTGGACAAATGAAA
The DNA here is from genome assembly GCA_900604375.1 of Mesocestoides corti. NCBI lineage: Eukaryota > Metazoa > Platyhelminthes > Cestoda > Cyclophyllidea > Mesocestoididae > Mesocestoides > Mesocestoides corti. The sequence continues at coordinate 83,400 of UXSR01000052.1, forward strand.
GCCTCGATATGTAGCTGCGGCAAGCTTGACTACCTTGATACCAGTTAAGATGGACAACTCATTGATTGGTCAATGAGAAAGAGGTGGTTGATGTGACTGTGTAAAGCGGTATGTGCATGGGTCTAAAGTGTTGAGTCATGGGGAATGCTGAGTTGCCCAATAAGTAGCAACGGCACCGAACGCCGATTCTTGTTTTTGGTTACTCTAGATTGGCATCGTCGGCCGAACGGGATCCGGCAAGTCGTCTCTAGTGCTCGCGCTTTTCAGGGTAATCGAAGCTACTGAAGGCGAAATTCTCATTGACGGGATAAATATTGCCAAGATTGGCCTCCACGACTTACGAGGACGGCTCACCCTCATCCCGCAGGCAAGTCCACCATCGATTTCGTCCACTTACTGCTCAATTGATTAATCGTTTAAGTTGTCGAATCAGGTGGCCAATTGATCCAAGTTTGGGTGTTTTGCTTGGTTTGTGCAAGTGCTTTTGGAGCCTAGTTGTTGCGTTGTTATTTAGACATGTGTACTGAAGTTGACAGAACCCCAACTTTTGCTGTAAATGCATGACTTGTGATTCCGTGTTCCTAATATTGATTTAAGAGAAGTAGAGTGATGGGCTGACAAGTTTTCCATGGTATTATTTTGAAAAGTATTTTCGCAGGATCCAGTCTTGTTTTCGGGGACCCTTCGTTTCAACCTGGACCCCTTCAACACGTACTCCGATGAGACGGTGTGGGAAGCCCTGACGCTGGCGAATTTGCGCAGCTTTGTGGAGAACATGTCCGGCGGTGAAGGCCTCGACATGGTCATCTCTGAAGGCGGTGGCAACCTCAGGTGTGTGTGCATCCTCTTAACCTCGCCTCTGCCACCTCCCTCCCCAAACCCACAGCCTTGGCCCTTTTCGCGCATGTCTGGAATATGCATGATTGTTTGTTTAAAAGTCTAACTCAGCATACAAGGGACGGCCTTTGGGTTCCTCTGTAAAGCAAAGACGATTTACTTGTAAAAATGAAACTAACTCCAGGCTAAGTATTCTTCACCAGGAGTTCCTGTGTGGCAAATCAAATCAAGCCTATTTTAGAGAGTTTTCATGTCAAATATTTTCGACAGCAGGGCTCAAGGCACCAAAGGGTGCTTAATTTTCATTCATCAATTTCTTACCAAACAGTAGCTATTCAACTGTACAGTGCATAACCTGCTGTGTGTTGTTCTCTATCGCTGAGAAGGTCCAGGTGATAGTTTGTTGTTGCGTTATTACCCTCAAACGTTGGATTGCGTTACTAAAAGCCCTTCTGTGTGTGTGTGTTTCGAAAACCCCCTTGTAGTCAGGGCCAGCGCCAACTTGTGTGTCTCGCCCGAGCTCTCCTCAGACGCTCGAAGGTTCTCGTGTTGGATGAGGCCACGGCCGCTGTCGATCCCCGAACCGATCAGCTGATCCAACAGACCGTCCGCAACGAGTTCGCCACTAGCACCGTTCTCACCATTGCTCACCGTCTTGACACGATTCTCGACTACGACAGGTTCGTTTGACGCCTGCCTTTCGGCCTCTCACGCATGCATCTCTTTGGCAAGCGCACAGCATCTTGGCTCTGAAATCCCACCTGTTGCTCATTCTAGGATAATGGTTCTGGACGCGGGTCGCCTAGTTGAGATGGGACAACCTCAGGAGCTGGAAGCTCGAATTGGATCGGTATTCCGTGGAATGCTCAAAGAGGCAAATCTCCTTGGAGCAGTCCCGAAGAAGTCGAAATAGCCGCGGTTCTCCATTCGATTATTTTTATCCGCGAAACCAATCCAACACATTTATACCCCTTTCGCTGATGGATTTCGTGTTCAGCGATGAGCTTTTCACGTTTTTGTTTCCACTAGCGATCGGTGGATGATAGTTGAATTTGCTGCTTACTAGTCCGTTTTGATTGCCTTTTTTGAGTGAGATGAGTTGACATGAGTTTTGTCTTAATTTATTGTTCTATTTCGCCGTCCTGCTTTTGAAGCACTGATCAGCCACAGACAAGTGTGGTGCTGACTAATTATATCCATTTAACCTATCTGTCAGTTGCCCGTGACAACGTATTGTTGTTAAGTAGCATCCGAGCCTTACGAGATAGTTGAAGCTAAGCTCGGCTCACGAGGTGGCACACGCGCTCAAGAGCGAGTCGCCATTCATAAACAGCACGTCCTACCACCGTGTCCATGGCAGGTTCATTTCTACCAAAATAGATTTGGCATGAACCTACTGCTGAACTAAAACAGACACACCGAATACCAAATAAGATGAGATACTCCTGCATCCTTTAACAAGGGGATATTAAAGTTTGGAGTTGTCAGACTGAGCTTATCCCAGCAATCATCTCAGAATTCCGCTGTTCTAGCCTTCTATCTGTCTAGAATTTCGGCTGTCTTGATTTCCCTCGGCACGTGTTTCAATAACCATGCTTTTTAGCGGTAGTCCCATTTCCTCGGTTCTACAATCAGAGTAGACGTTTTCACATGCGCTACCTTCATCTTTGACGAAGCGTTTATTTTGCCGGCAATTAAGACCAAAGTCGATTACGTAGTAACTTATTCTCCCTAATCCAATCAGCACTCAGGTGATATGATTTTAATGTAGCCCTTTTCGAAGTGGTCTTATAATGCACAATTGGTTGCGAACCCCGAATATGCCTCCGCTAAAAGCCTTACAGTTCTCTAAAATGCGGTAAGCCGTTTAACTTGTCAAATGCTAACCAATTGATAGTTCGTTAGTCTTTGTGACAATTTGTACCAAAAAATTACCAACACTTCAATTTTCATTAGTTGTTCTTAGTCGGGTTACAGTAGGCGAAGATTCCTCGGACGATAGGACATATAGGAAAAACACCTAAACAGATCCGCTCGAATTTACCAGCAACTTGATAAATACTGTACTATATGTTTCTCAGCAAAACCACTCAGTCGTGATTAGCCAATAGGAACTGTCACAATAGCCAGCTTGACTGTTGTGAAAATGCACTTTTAATTCTTTCCACTTTGTCGCGATGTCTCATTTCTAACTGTTACCACGTTTGCGTGGACTCAGTCCGATCAGGCCAGCAGATCGGATATCTGCCTATTTCGAAAGACGCAAGTTGACAACCTGTTCCAGTCGTTGGCAGAATTTTATATACCACGCACAGTTTTGCCCTGAACAGTTATTGGAACCATGTGCCTATAATTAAAGGCCTTAGAGGTAAGTAATCAACATGTGATTAAATGACTTCTATCCACAAAGCCGATAAATTAAGTTGCTTCTAATCTAGGCGGTTAGGAATAGTCGACAGGTTGCACTGTACAAATCACTCAATTTTCCTGAAAAATTCCTACTAATTTTATGCTCATGATAAACTTTTTGGAAGTGGTATCACCAGATTACTTGCTGCCACAAAGAGTAAGGAGTGCCCTTCGAAATACCATGATGATTTTCTTTTTTTGAGCGCATGAATTTCAAATATTCTAACCTAGAAAAGACTTGCAACAGAAAAATATTGCATTTTAAAGTCCATAAGCATTTAGAATTAGTTGATCCCGACTTTGCCATGCAGAGGAAGATTATTCTGACTTCAGGAAAGGAATTGGTGAAAGCAAACATTAGAGCTAATCTGGGAGTGAGGTTGGAGTTGTCAGGTTATATTCATTATGAGCCAGTAGCTTCAACGAAACTTGTACAAATATTTGATGAAGTAAGCAGACTGGTAGACGCATTTTCGCCATATTGTCAGTTCACTCCCACAACTTGTTACAATTTATCCGGCATGTGGATGTAAATCCCCGAGGCTAATATTTTAAAACCCTTGTTTGGTTCGTCGATGGCTTCCCTGAAGAAGACAAGGCTAGGGTTCGTGCGAGGGCTTCACTAAACTAAAGTATCGAGCATAAGATGGGGCTAAAAGCGGATGCTCAGATAGGATCACTTATATATGCCGTAGGGGTCTGGGATCGATAGGTTTTTAGTGTGAACAACGATGTTGCGTCATTAGAGAATGAGATATCAAAAATCATAGTGTTAATTTGCAATTAATGTAGAATATTGACATCTACGACAGTTTAACCTCACAATTTCTTCTCACACTGCATTTACATTTGTATATGACCTCATTTTCACATGGCAGGAATGATTCTGAAATGAATTTTGAAAGTTTTTTTCTGAATAATGCATTTACAACAGTTTTCAGCGACTAAAGATGGCTTATGATGTCAAAACATAGGTTATTCAAATACTGAACAGCATGATTTCCAACAATTTCCCCTTTTTTATTTAGTGCAAGTGAAAATGAGAAATCTCTAACGCAAATGGTATTTTAAAAAAAGGAAGTTTATTGGCTAATAAATCGTGCCCCACAATAATACACATAAATGTAAAAGGTTAAAAACTCTATTCAATCTTTACAGTCAATGGTGGCGTAAATGTATGCGTAAAGATATCAAGTCATTGCTACCAAGAACAACAGAAGAATAAGGAATATTATCGGTGGATAGTAATATTACACAAGGTATTATATATAGTAAACTTTAACAGGTAGTCGAATTTAAAATTAAATTTTATCTAGGATAAATACCCCAAGTTCCTTATTGTTAAATATTGTGGCATGTTAAATGGATGCAACCTTCTTTACTAACAAAAATTTACTGCTTGCACGATGTGTTCCAAAAGCTATTTATACTGCAAATAAAATCACTAAGTTAATTTACACATTAAGTAATACTTGAAACCATGGCTTGACTTAACTCTCTTAACCAATTATCAGTAAGTGATTCTTGTCCAAACTTTGCGGTTCGCGTTGATTAGGCCTCACGCGGATTGTATCGACTCGTCGTTAACAATGTAAGTAGCTATACACAGATACTCTTTTATGCCCCAATGATTTTGCATTTTTTTATTTTCAGTATACTCATTTAGTTGTTATGCTGCATATTATTTGCTTACTTTTCCCTGATTAAGTAGTTTTATATCCCTTATTGCTGATTTTCCGGAAGGTTGTTAAACAACATTGCCATCGCCGGTTTTAATTCCTATTATGCTCACTCATTGTTCTGATGAAATAATTGAGCGTCTTTGTGTTTGCGGATCTAAACCATTTGCATTTTTTAATTTTTTTATCAGGAAGTTCAAAATTTGGCTTTCAACTCCTGTTGACATCGGTTAAGACAAATCTTATGTTGCCTCGTCTACATAGTCTATGTTAGCATTTTTTGACATTCGCATAGGGAAATTATTCGCCTAGTGAACTGGATGATTTGGAATAGATTTGTTTTCAGTCGTGTTGTTTAATTCTATTTTCTATTAATTTGCACCAGACTTTAAAAATGAGTGCTGGACTGTTTGATCGGCAACCACCGAAACCCCAAGCTCGGCCTCTGCTCCAATTCAAAGCTGGGAAAATGAGCATGAAAGAGGATCATAGCGTACAACCGGACAGTCGCAAGGGTTGTGCTTATCTCTACCAAACCACTGGGGATCAGAGCGTGCATTTCTGTTGGTTCGACCGACGTACAGGCCTGATTGAAGAGAACTTTGTCCTCACCCCGAGGGAGGCAGAATTCAAACGTGTTCCCCAGTGCAAGTCTGGACGAGTTTATGTGCTGAAACTGAAAGAGCAGCAACGTCGCTTCTTTCTCTGGATGCAGGAACCTAACGCCAGTAACGACTCACAGATTTGCGAAACGGTTAACAAATTTATCAACTCCCCACCAACTCCTCCCTCGGCTTCGGGCACGTCGCGGAGCAGTCGCATGGTGGACCTCTTTAGTGGCGTTCGAGGCCTCTCTAACCTTAGTCAAAGTGAACTTCTTGCTCTTTTGTCGATGGGTGTAGGCCTAAACAGTGGACTCTCCTCTGAAAGCGACAGGTATTAATCCACTGTCTTACCTTTAAATGGTTTCCTTGCGTTCGCAACACACGTTTCATTGTTCATGTTATTCCATGGTTGATTGATCGCGCCCTATTGGCTTGTTCTCCCATATGGAGTCCCTTTGGGTTAACAGTGTTGAATACATCTGGCCAACTTGTCTATCTAAATTCTCTTTCGCGACTACTTAGACTGGTTAGTGATGCTTGCATTCGCACCTCTTGTATTGAGACTACTGCCCTTGAAGTGCATTAATGTAACGCGTTCAAGTCTAATTTTACTTAAACTCAATCAGAGTGGCACTTCATGTGATGCGCGTTTGCGAGGTGTGGTAGGGACCTCCTGATTAATAATTCTAAATTGGTTGTATTAATGCCTAGCCGATTTATCTGATGTGAGGGTGTCTTCGTGAGATACAACGCTTCGTGGTTATTTTCAGGATGTTGAAATTATTTATTTTCGTAGACACAGAATGCATGCTCTTGATTGTGTTGCTAATCTCATAGACAACCACGCATATTACCAGTTGTTTGTATTAATTCGTAAAGCCATGGCTCGTTTGACTTAGATGTTGTGCTTTTTGTCTTGCATATTGAAGGCGTGGACTTTTGAGTGCAATACGCCCAGTGTTGCGTGTTTGACGGTCTTCGAAGTTGCTTAGTGTGTGACGAGTTGAATCCCGTCCGTAGTCTAAAGGTAGTGTAGAAGTGGTTTGGTTCATGGTGTTGTAGTTGAATGCGAGTTCAGCACGTGAAATGTTTATTTCACACGAAGAACCGTGTAACCACGGAGTCTTAACATTACTGGCAAAAGCATAACCAAAACTTTTAAGGTGTCATGCGGCATCGCTAAACGCAAATTGTGGCTAAATAAGTGTTCGCCTTCTGTTGTCAGTTCTGCACAGGTGTTGCCCTTGCCAACAGGAGGGCATCCAAACGCCAGTCGTGTTGAGGCTCCAACAATGCACACGGCCTCAGCTACCTCGGTCCCTACTGTTACAGCTCCCTCTTCAGAGCAGCCGGTAAGTCCCAAGTCTTGGTGCAAATTCAGTCGCTTGGATGCCAAAGCCGTAAAAAGCAAGAAAATGAGTGTACTTTTCAGGCCTCTTCACCAAACGTAGATTTGTAATGCTTCAGCAGGGAATTTATCCCAGTTCGTAAATGTTGATGTCTTTTCTAGGCTAGACTTCGTCTCCAAGATCTTCATTCCATCCTGTCCTCCATTGAAACGCCAGCTCAACGTGAGTTTGTACTTCTTTTACTGATGTTATTGTGAAAGAAAGCTTGATCGGTGATTACACTAATCAGCCGTGCAAAAAACTTCGCTTTAGCTTGAAATCAAATCTGGAGATTCTACTAGGATGCAAATGTATCGTGTCTTTTCGTCACAACCTTTTGTCCCTTGGCTTAATCGAATTCCTAATTTCCTTTGTGTTGATTCGATTTTGTGTCACTAGAGCCCCACATTGACTTGACACTGGGCTTCAATTCGGAGTGTGTTCGTGACCTGGTGCAGGAAGATCCTGCCACTGCGGAGCGCCTGGCGGCCCATCTTCCTCCCATTGACCCAGAAGATCGACAACTGTCGCCGGCGGACAATGTTCTCACCAACCTCCGTTCTCCTCAATTCAAATCTGCCCTCAAGGTCAGTGCCCATTTTTCATGTCATAGCCTCGACTTTGAGCCCATTCTTTGCTCACGAAGACTTGTATCTTCTACTTTCTGTATCATCGGTTGAATCAACGAAATTGACTTTTGTAGACCTTCTCAGAAGCTTTTCGATCGGGGCAGCTGGGACCAGCCATGTCGCAGTTTGGTCTGGACCAAGAGGCCACTAAAGCAGCAAATTCTGGCGGTGAGTTTGTTTCATTGTGCATCTGACATGATAGCGATGTTGACGCATCACAATTTCTCCACGACCCATACCCTTTGGTTTAAATTCTGGCAGCTGTTGCGTACTTTGGGGTCGAATCATTGAGTTGGACTTTTGCTGTACCAAATTTTTATTTGGCCAACGAGGGGCAGGGTTTAGTTTTGTGGGTTATTCGCTAATGCCGACTAATCGTTGCGGTCGACAAAACACCTATTTCAGTCAATATACTTTGTTGAAATTGTTACCGCGTTTTTCTTAGATCTGGAAGCTTTCGCTACAGCGTTAGAGATGGCAGTGTCTAAGGCGAAAAATGAAGTTGAATCGTCAGCTGAAAAAGAAGACAAAAAGGAGAAAAAGGACGATGAAAATGATGGTGGAAACGCCAATAAGATGGATACTTCTTAGAATAGCTGTGTTCACGAGCATGTGTGTGCTCTGAACTGCGTTTATGCTATGACCCTGCCATGTGACCCTGGCTTTCCTGCTCACCAACGCACCTGTTGCAATTTTCCACCTATGTCCCTCTCCCCTCTCTTTTTGCGTTACCAGATTGCGCTATTTCCTTGATGGTCCTGAATTCATTTTAATCGGCCTTGGCGTGCTTGAGCACGGTGAGGTGCCAGGTCGTTGTGGTGCTTCTTACAAGATGTGTAATAAAGTGCCTCGATTAGCTGCTTGCTCCTTTCACGAAATCACTGCTCTCTTGGACAGGGATTACTGTTGGGAGGCTGGTTTCTAGGTTTTTTTTATCCAAATGGGAACTTAAATTAGCAAACACGACCAACACCTTTCGCTATATCTTAGACGATTTCGTCATTTAGCGCAGAACGCATCGTAAGTATGTCTTGGAGCCCAAAGTCGTTTAGGTTTGTGCCATTTGTTGTGAATGGCGTTGGTCCACGCTCATTAAATGGGTCTTTCTATTCTCCGACACACTGCCCCTTCTCAAAGTAGGCCACCAGCTATGGGAGAAACTCAACTCTCGCCGGATTAATGCGGTTGTTTTCCATGGACAGTAACTATGTGCATTGACACACTCCCCTGAATCTCAATGCTAGCCCATCTACCACTCGTGCTGTGCCACACAGCTAAACTGTAAATACCCACACGCAAACGCGACACACCGACGATTTGTCGAGTTCTCGATTAAACGGTCATCTCCGTCCTTACGCTCTCACTACTTCCTTGAGTACACCGTGTTATATCGTGGTACAAAATATTTTTTTATTTTGCATTACGAGTTGAATTTTGCTAATTTGGCAATTAGAATGAAAATAATTGCATTTCGGAGAGGTTATCGGAATATATAAAACTCAGTTCTCAGCCTCATCATGATAAGCGAAGAGTAATTCGACGTGAATGTAAACAATTCATTCCAGAGGTGCTTGTCAATAATGAAAAATCAGGTCAATAATTCACACGCCTTTGCCATCCCGCTTTACGAAATCCTCGTTGCGGCCAAAAATGTTGTGAAAAGATTCAGCAGAACTCATGCTAAATCTGCAGGTGATGTGTCGAAGGTCACGATGTGGGGTCTCGAGCCGCACAAGGGACACCACGTTTTAAGTACCACATTGCGCAACCCATGGACCCAAGAAGACTGAGATGACTGGAGATGGCGAAGAGGACCGCTTACTCCAACACTCAACCACGTTACCTTGAAGTGTGGCTATTCGAGGCCGTGAATGATATTTGGAAGGGGCTGGCTCAACGAGTGTGGGTGAAGTCATCAAAGAACAAGTGGTTGAATGGGTAGATGCTTAGTTTGGGTAGCAAAATAAGCAAATGCAGAGTTTGCTGTCAAACGTGTAGGCATGACCGCCGGAAACTTTGTGAAATGTGGGTTGGAAGTCTGAATGTGCGGTGTAGTGGTCAGTCAACATGACTCATTACGTTTCAGTGGTAGTGATTTTGAGTTGACACAACGATCTAAAGCAAAATCCCGTTAAATTGAAATCAAAGAGCACAATTACAAAGTTGTAGTTCAATATAATAACAACGAGTCGCGTCAGATTTATCTGAACTTGATATGTTGCGAAATAATTTTTTTTCGAGTCGAACGTTCTCGAAAACTAGGGTGAAAATTAAATAATTATTAGTGCTTCTGATTTCTTTTATTTGGGGTAGGATATGGTGATACCTAGTTGACCATACTTGGTCATGGGCCTTTAATCCAATTTTACTTTATCATTACATTTTAATAATATTCCCCATAACTCAGTTTCTCTATGCCTACCTGTTTTCTTTAACACCTTACACAATCAAAAGCTTACGTAAGGGTTATTTGTTTTGATGAAGTACCATTTATATTAGAGCACCTACAGCACCTTTAAGTCATTTTAATGCCACCCGCCAGTACAAACGAATCCACATGGCCTTGCCAGTAAATTTGTAGTTGTGTGCAACAGCACTTCAGAGTTTGGTATTTGGAATGCTTTTGATTCGGGAACGCAGAAATAAGTAATACGATTGAATATCACTTAACGCGTCACATAGGAGACAGCCTATGTCTTTGTGTACCGCTGGTTACATCAGTTGAAACCATGGAAATAGTGGCTATCTAAGGACATCGTGATATTTTGAATTTACAGGTAATTTAGGATGAAAAGTAAATTTGATTCATAGGCAGAGGTAATCAGTGTGTCTGAAGCAAGGGCGGAAGGTGGTCTGACTCGGATCTTTCATCTTCCTTGATGGTTAATTTGTTTAATAGCTAATTTCATGCAGCATGTTATTCTTCTTTGGATACAGTTCGTGGTGAGAAGACAATTCTTTTGAAAGCGGCTGAATAATGCTTGGGAAATTGTCTGTACGATTTGGAAAGTTGTGTGCTTTGGGGGGAAGGGTAAGGTGGTGGCAGTGGTGGTCTGGTGTTTGAAGCAGTGTTTTCCGCAAACAAATAGGTGCGATGGTTTGTTCGAAACTCATTCAGGTTTGTGGCGATTGATGAAAGAGTTGTCAGAAATCTTCGAGCAGGTTACAAGTTGAAGCCGAAAATGAGTTCGTTCCTCGCAGAATAAGTGAATTCCACTTCATACAGTCATGCCAATTGACCATTTCTGGTGGGAATGCAAGGGTAAAACGAGTATTTTCTGGAGAACGACTTCCATGGAGGTGTCGGTCTGCTTAGATGCCGACGTGACATAGTGTCTTAACACGGTTATCGTTGGTGTTAATCAAGCGGTGATTGAGTTAGCTCAGTGAGAGCGTGTAAGCGGCAAGTACGTGTGATCAAATATATAGAAATGCGCCCAATTTACACACCAGGTAACGTTTCGATGTGCAGCAAGGCACGGTTTGTTGGGGAAGGGAGTGCCAAGCCAGTGCAGTTTCGTGTGTTAGTTGCACAAGCTTTGTCATTGTGCGTTTGTTTGAGAATGGATAAGTGGTTGAAGCGCGATGTTTGTTCGTGCTACGTTAATATCTCTCACCTCAGAAAATCTCTCCGTCGAGTGCTTACTGACTAGCACGACTGTCACTAAAATGATGATCTGGTTTTATACCTAGGGTCCGTGAGACAGAGGATTTGTGTCATGGCACGGTTGAACCACACACCGCGATGACTTAGTGGAGGGCATGACTTCCTGGATGTTGTTTTCACAGATTTTGCTAGCATTATTGCTTCACACACAATAAACGCTCCCTGTTGCAGGTGTAGTTCTCGACATTTGGACGATGCGTCTCATTTTCTGGTTGTTTTTATGGTCGATTTCGTAGCTTGCGCGCTAACTTGTTTGAAGGCGAGAGTCCCATCCCGTGGTGCCCTGGGTAGGTGACCAGACGAAGTTGATGGTATCCTCGCGCGATCCGGTTGTCAATGACGTTGGTCAGTGTAAAGGCAACTGTCTGGGTGTCTTGGGTTGGAAGGGAGACGTCATCGTCACGAATGTCACATTCCACAACAATCTGAGTGCCTCCGCACACCTCTGCCGCAGTCTCTACAACCGATGTAAGGGACTCAGGGTAACGCGCTTTGTAAGGTTCTTCCACAAAGCCACTAAATGCTCGTTCATGAATCGACGTATTTTGCTGTTGATCTCCGAGAGGTGTAGTTGATCAATCCAGGTGGTGGTCTGGATACATATTTTGTGGACGTTAGACTGAGTTCTGAAGATAGTACGTGTTGACGCTGTCAAAATCTGACCGATTCCGTGACAGTTAAGCCTCTTTCAACACGTCGGCATTCCTTATAGGCTAGACGTGGCCCTCAGGTTACTCATTCCGTTAAGTCCACCATTGAAACACTAGCTAGGGTGTGTGTGTGTGTTCACTTTATCGAACTGTTGATTGCTAAAAGCGTTCAATGCTTGTGCAGCCAGCATTTCGTTTATAGGTCAATTTCTCACTCCAGTCATGCGGTTTCGACATTGGAATGTCAAATTAGTTTACTTTGTGGAATTATACGTGCAATGCATTGTGTGCATCGTTTTACCCATGTGACGACAACAGTCCTGCTTCGTGGAAGCCGAGTTTTATGCCTTGGATGTCAGTAACAGCCTTTAGTTTCTTGCTCAAGCCACGAAATTCGATGTGGTGTTCCCTTGCCAAGATTTACCTTACTTCCGCTATCCTGTCCGAAGTGGTGTACTTCTGTGTTCCTCTTTGTGTGTAAGTTTGCTTTTCACTGTTCATGGTTGCATCCTCGTGGTTCTTCGGGATTTTTCGCAAACCAGACAACTAACGCGGCTTTCTTTTGTTGTCACTTAACTACTAACAAGGTTAATTCAAGACTGGACATCAAATCGTCTAAGATATAGCGAAAGGTATTGTTGTTCGTGATTGCTAATTTATGATCCCATTTGGGTAAATATAACCTAGAAACCAGCCTCCCAACAGTAATCCCTGTCCAAGGGAGCAGCGATTTCGTGAAAGGAGCAAGCAGCTAATCGAGGCACTTTATTACACATCTTGTAAGAAGCACCAAATTACAAAGCAATGAGAAATGTTTAGGCGGGAGAAGAGGGTATCCCTTAGGCCTTGTCTTTGACATTGAAGCACCTTAGAAGACAAATACCTGGTGGACATGGAGACGGAGACCAAACTTAAATTATGCAAAAACGCCTCAGACATCGGAAAACATAGGAAATCTTACCTAAAATCCAGAATCACAAATGGTTGACGACGAGCCCAACAAGCCCCAACCTCAAGGGGGCAAGTAAAAATTGGACTCTTTACACCCGTGAAGATAGGAACATTTTGTTAACGGAGCACCGTCTTCCACAGACCATGAGCACACAGTTATCGCGTACGATTTCAATATCATGCAGCTGCTTCGTGTCGATTAATCCGAAATGGCCTTTGCTAAATCACTTAGACAAAATTGCCGTAATGTTGGCTGCATGCAGCAGGACGTCGTAGCACGCGTCCTCTTCTCACGTTAGCAAGACTTGCAGCGGCTGCGAGCCATGAATGCGTTGCATTTGTTGTGTGCTTATTTCTGTCTGTGTGTAATCGCATATTTGTCTCTGTCACATACGGTGCGAGGTATGCTTTTATATAAGACGACAGTAGGTGACACTAATCGACTTGGCAAAGCTAATTAACTCCCAGCACTTCCCTCTTTGGCTAATCGGTTATGTGACAGATTCAGAAAATGCGCTGGCATGTCAATTCTGGAGTCTGCACCGAGTTCCATGTGTTGTATTTGAGGTAGTTTAGTTCGGAATCTCACATGCTCTTGGTGATTGATTTCGCGTCAAATGCCTCTTCTGTACTCCAGCTGTCTGTGTTGGTTTCCAGACGTTTGGGTCTGAGTCATTTTTAGAACGAAATGCGTAACCTTCTCGGATTTGAGGTCACTTCACACTGCTTAATTTATTTATCCTTCATACACACAACCATCTTCAACTTATCATGACATTTGCTATTCACTCAGCATGTGATGTTAGGTGGGATAGCTGGTTCACTTCATGCATGCCAATTGTACAATAACCATGTTTGTAGAGGTTCATTCAAATACACTTGTAACGTTGAATGCGTCTTATTTGCGAAATGCTGCCAAAGTTGTCGCTCTCGAACGTGACGCAGTGCAACTTCCGGGATTTAGCAATTATCGGATTAGCGTTGTCGATAAAGGTGACCTGAATCATGCGCGTGAACTTTCGCTGCTTTGGTAGCATTCATGTTTAGCACGGACTTCGACGCACGGGATTGGTTTGCGATTTACTGACAGGTTTGCAACTGTCGGCAGTGGTGTCTGTCATCAGTGTTCCAAGAACAGCCACGAGGAGAAAACCATGACTCGGAGTGCTGAGTTGATTGATGAGGAATCATCGGAACCCGAAGCTCAACCTCTTCTGCAATTCAAAGCCGGGAAGATGAGAACGAACGAGGATCAAGGCGTAGAAGCGGACATTCGAAAGGGGTGTGTTTATGTCTACCAAACAATCAGCGACAAGGGTGTGCATTTTTGTTGGTTTGACCGAAGCACAGGCCATATTGAAGAGAACCTTGTCCTCACCCCAGGAGAGGCGGAATTCAAGCATGTACCCCACTACTCGACTGGACGTGTGTATGTGCTTAACCTGAGGGAGCAACAGCGTGGCGTTTTCCTGTGGATGCAGGAACCTGACTCAAATAAGGACTCGCAGATTTGCGAGATGGTGAACAGGTTCATCAACTGTCCACCCACCCCTTCCAATAGCTGGATGGACTTTGTCCGAGGAGTCCGTGGGCTCTCAAACCTAAGCGACTCCGAGCTCCAAAACATACTGATGATGGGTGCCGCGCTTAATGACGAAATTGTCTCTGATAGCGAAAGGTACTGGTCCACTTGGATCGATTGACAGTGTTGCCTCGCGCTGGTATTACCCATTTGATTGTGCACATAATCCCACGACAGCGTGCCCGTTAGTGTAGAGTTTAGTGCTAGCGTCACATTGTCTTGCTCGTTCCAACGTAGTCTCTGCGAGGCTATTCGTGATGGATTCATCTGGGCTAATTTGTCACCTTGAATCCTCTGTCGAGCCTACTTGGACTGGTTAGTGATGCTTGAATTTGCGCTTCTGGCATTGAGACTGCTGCCCTTGGAGTCTGCCCATGCAACGCGTTCAAGTCGAAGCTTACTTCAACTCAATCGGCTTGGCGCGTCATGTGGTGCGTGTTTGCGAGGCGTGGTAGGGAGCTTTAGGTTGCTAAGTCTAAAGGGGTTGCAGTGATGCCTAGCCCCAGTAAGTTGGTGTGAGGGTGTCTTTGTGTCTTCACGAACGTCGACACAGCATTCATGCTCTTGATTGTGTTGCTAATTTCATGGACAACCGTGACAAAATCGAAGGGAGCCCACTTCGGGAAGAAGTAAATCTTGGTTTTCAGACAACAGTGAGATATGTTGACAGTTGTTTTGATGAATACGCTTGTGAAAGCGTAGGTCGTTTGACTTAGCTGCAGTGCTTTTTGTCTTGCATATGGAAAGCGTGGACGTAGGCGTGAGATTCGCCCAGATTTGCGTATTTGACGGTTTTCGCAGTTGCTTACGGTGTGTGTGCGTGTGTGTATGTGTGTGTTTTGAGTTGGATCGCGGTTGTAGAGTAAAGGCAGTAAAGCGGTGGTTTGGGGTCATGGCGTTGTGGTCGAATGCGAGTACAATAACTGAAATGCATATTTCACGCGAAGAGCCGTGTGACCAAGTTGCCCTAACATGACTGCCGAAAGCATAGTCAAAAACGGTCAATAGGTCATGCGATCAGACTAAAACGCTAAATGTGCTTGAATGGGTGTACGTTTTCTGTTGTTAGTTCTGGACAGGCGTCGCCCGTGCCAACAGAAAGCCATGCGAACTCCAGTCCTGTGGAGTCGCCGATAATGTCTATGGCCTCACCTACACCGGTCGCCATTACTGTGCCAAATTCGGATTTGTTGTCTGTAAGTCCCAAATCTTACAGTGTCATTAATCGCTTGGACGCCAAAGTCGCGCAATTCGAGGAAGCGGGCAAGTGCTCGAGGCCTCTCAACCACATGTAAATTTGCAATGCGTCATTAGTTCGTAGTTGGTCGTGACGTAGCGTAGTTCATCAATCTAGTCAATGGTTTTCGGTGACGAGTTAAGGCTGTGCTTGGTGATCGCATAGCTCAGTTAAGCAGAGGGTGTTTTTTATCTTTTTAGGACAACACGACTCCACTCGGGATGCATTCGCTCATGTCCTCTATTGGAGGGTCATACCAACGTAAGTTTGAGATGTCACTTCAGCTTCCTGTTCCCCGTACAAAATCGATCGATGCTGAACCTGACGATTTTCATGCGGGGCGCAATTTGTCGTCGGTGATTCGAGCGCAACCTAGAGATGTTGCATTTCCTTACAACGTGTCATGATCGCGGTGTTTCGAAAATCGTCAGATTGGTCTAGCCATCGCATTGGTTCTGACCTCGCAGCGGTTTTCACATTGTGTTTGTTTATTTAAACGGGCGTGATGGAATAGTGAGGTGTCAACTGCGTCGTAAGCACTCGCAGCAGTCGACGCATCTGTCCTAGTATTGCTGCGTCCTTGATTATCGTGTGATGATTGTTGAGAGGCTTTAACTGATGGAGGAGCACTAGCCTAGGCAACTTTGAATGCGCCGTTTCCAAGAAAAGCGCACCAGTCATCGATGTGTTGCATGGTTTAAGAAGGCGGTGGCATTCCGTTTTCTTTTTGTGGGACCACCAGACCAAGAATGCTTTATGTTTCGAATACTGCTAGGCGTGATGCTGGTGCACACTGTCTGACTGGTTAACTAGTTCCCACACATGTGTATTGTACTATGAGCCAATATCGCCAAGAATTCGCCATGCCCTAAATTATGTGTGTAATTAGGGCCGCACATCAATATGACAGGGGATCCCGCGGCGGTGTTGGGTCCCGTTCCAGTGCAGGATTCACCCACTGACTCAGAGGATCCAGAGTCCTCGTCGGTGGACGATTTCGTTGACGATCTCTACACTCCCCGAATCGATGCTGCCTTAAAGGTCGGTGTTTGCTTTCCATGTGATGGGGTCCTTGTTGGGCCCATTCCTTCTTCACCCTTGCCTAATTTCACCTCTCTTTGTAGGCCTTTACAGAAGCCTTTGAATCGGGTCAAATGGGACCAGTCATTGCTCAATTGGGCCTAGGCGAAGAGGCCACTGAAGCAGCCAACGCTGGTGGTGAGTTTGGAACATTGTACATCTACATTCTGAAGTCGACACGCCTGATATGTTGACGCATCGCAATGTCCTCTGACATATTCTCGTCAATTTTAAACGTTGGCAGCTGTTGCGTAAGTAGGGGTTGGATAGACGAATTTTCGAGTGCTAAAGGTGCTGACATTCGCCCACGCTCACCAATCATTTCCTTAAATTAACAAACTATTAAATTGAATGTAGTTGAATGAATTGGTTACATCGTGTTTTAGATCTGGAGGCTTTCGCAGAAGCGTTGAATGTGACGTCGTTTATGGAGCCAACATCTGATGAATCGTCGACTGAGGACAAAGAGGATTTGGTGGATAATGAGGATATAATAAGTGGTGGCGATAGTGATGTGACGGATTCCGCTTCTATTTGAAATATTTTTAAAATAATTACGTAAAATGGCGTCTAATTGTTTTACATTTTTCATTCAATGCCTTATCATAATTCTTACTTTCATATATCATACCCAATTTTACTTTTTGCTGTCGCAGCTGTATTCGCGAAGATGGAAATCCACAATATGCCTTGGGTCTCATTCGCCGCCTCCGCTACCATCGCCAAAGCAACCTCCGCATTTTTGTCGTCGTTCTTGTTGATGAGCTTGTGTTGGGGGGTGACAATTGGCTTAAATTCAGACCTACTCGAGGTGGAGTTGACATAATGAGTTGGCCAGATCTGCTCACGGTCAACGTCGTCGTCACCACCGCCGCTGTCGCAGCTGCAGTCTTTGATACCCGGAACACTAGGTAGTGCAGCCTACCTTGACATTATGCTGCACCTCTCAATCCACTATGGTATGATGAGCATGGTGTGCTAATCAACACACCACGTCGATGCATCCAGTCCTCAACTTCGTGAATGCAGCCAGACTGGCCAACGTGGACTATTTATGAGTGCAGCTAGGATTAAATTATTTGGTTATATGGATGGCGGGACAGCACCATACATGTGCTACACAAATGACATACAGACTGTGGTCTGGTATGGTCTGGACAATGTAAGCACATGGTAAAGTGGTTTGCGCAGTTGACTTCAGACTGTGCGTAGCGCCTCATATTGGACGTGTGACTTGGAATTGATGGGAACAACTAGGTTGAATGCACTTACCTGCCGTTGTACCTGCTATTGCTTCAATTCAAACCGCTCCTCTTCCCACTTTCTCGATTCATGTGATGAGATGGATTGTGGGTTAGCACATAAAATCTCCTGACAACGAACAAATGGACAGAGCCTTCATTTTAAGTGGAACCAATGGCTTATGAAACCATTGGACTGGGCTTGAATGTTCTTGAATTGGAGCATAATTTGAAGGGCACCTTGAAATATTAAAGGCAAGCCAAAGAAATGCGCATACTAATGCTAACATACAAACAACCACAAACCCACAACCAGTAAAATCGCAGCATTTACCAAATGCGGCAAAGTGATTGGTTAGCACACCTTTTCATTCACCGGTGGCGAGGGTGTTAGTGTCTGGCGTGTGTCAGCCCTCAATCCACGTATATAAGCCAGCGCACAAACTTGACGCGCCCCGAACTGCTTTGTTCGTGCCGCCTGCTAGATAGCGCCTAAAGTCGTGTCCGGCAAAGCCGCAAATAAGGTCTCGAAGGTGAAGGTGCCAAAGACGGATAAGGCAATGAAGAGGCGTAGGAGGGAGAGCCACGCCATTTACATCTACAAGGTGCTGCATCAAGTGCATACCGACACCGGCATCTCGTCGAAGGCGATGTCAATCATGAACTCGTTTGTGAACGACATCTTCGAACGGATTGCTGCTAAGTTGAGCCACTTGGCTCACTACAAAAAGAAGTCAACAATCACCAGCAGAGTGATCCAGACTGCTGTGCGTCTGTTGCTGCCTGGTGAATTGGCGAAGCATGCGGTTTTGGAGAACACCAGGGCTGTGTCGAAGTACCATGGCTTCAAGTATTGAAGAGCTGGCTCAGTGTGCTGCTCCATGCAAGTCGTGCATGTCATCATCGCAGCAAAACAGTGAACGCATCCACGGTCATTTTAAGGGCCGCCAACTGAGATTGTTGCTGTTGCAGTCTCTCCTTTGGAGGTCTTTGATAGGTCTACTACTAGTGGTAGCAGTAGTACCAATTGTTGTTGCTTTTGGCAGTGGAGTTGTAGTTGTGACGTGTAGACTAGAGGCGGGTGTGGGTGTTTTTTAGGATGAATGGTGGGTAATTGGAATCAGTGTGAAGGGATGTGATGGTCGCCCATGTGGCCTAAGACCATCAGAGTGGGCAGTCGAGATCTGAGGTGCCCAATGATGGGATAGGATGTAGGAGTGGATGGATGGGTGGATGAGAAGAGGTGTGGTGCCTGGAATTCGAGCCCCTGCATAACTGATTCCACATTTCCAAATACTTGCTTACGCCGTTGCAAAATTCTATGCCTTTTGCTACCAGCTGCCTTCTGCTCAATTCGACTAGGATCCCACTTATCACCATAAATGTACTACAAGCCTTTAGCAAACGCAACCTCCAAGCTTTCTCCTTCTATCTGCCTCTGTGTGTGCGTGTGTAAACCTAACCAACTTGCGCTTCCCCAACTTCCATAACATCGGATTTGAAGTTTCGTGTGATCCTTAGAGCAACACCGCTGCGATGAGCTGCCAAATGAAAACACATGCCTCCCGTATAGCTTGTCCGGGTACTACTACTGCTGCTACTGCTTCCACCACCACTGCTACCTCTACTACTATTACTTTGTATCGAGTCTGGCCTAAAGCCTGTTACTGCAAGACCGCATCATCGCGTGTTTAAATACTGCAGTGCTGTGTCTGAACCGATGTTGGCATCTTCGTTAGTGTGCTCTGGCATTGCCGTTACTACTTAACTGTCAGTGCAAGTAGTGCCCGATGTCCTAGTGTTGCTTGCTCGAGCAACAGTAGAGGTTTGGCATGGCTTGGCATGATTAGGTCCTCTCTCCGACAAAGCCAATTATCACGAGAGACTAGCGCAATGCGCCAATAGAGTGGTCCCACAGGCGAGCGTTACGTGTGAACCTATGACGTTTGTCGCATCTTCTGGTTCTGTGTGAGCCTACAAAACAGGTGGCACGGGCGCCATATCCCAATGAATCACTGTTCACTAGCTGTGCAGGTGGCAACACTGAGTGGAAGAGGCAAAAGGAGGTAAGTCACGTGCTAAGGCTAAGACGAGGTCGGCTTGTGCTGGTCTACAATTCCCAGTTGGACGTGGACACCGACTGCTACACCGTGGTAACTACGCGGAACGCGTTGTTGCTGGTGCTCCAGTCTACTTGGCTGCTGTGATCGAATACTTTGTATTGAAATGGTGAGGATTTTTGGATTGTTGGTCATGCCCTCACGTAACCTCAGAAGTGCGGGTTGACGTGGTCATTCCTAGTGTAATGCCTTTGATCTCTAAATAGTGTTAAATAGTTTCGGAAACCACACCAAGTCCGACAATTTACGTTGACACGGCCGGACCGCAAGAAGAGCGATAAATGTGGAGGGCGAGTCAATCAACCAATTTATCGATGCAGCAATGGTGTGTGCACAGGATAATAGATGCGTTTATAAAGCTTTACTGAGCATCGATCTCTGAACGAACGGAATTGCGTGAGGTGCATTCAAGTAAATCGATTTAGTCGTGTTCGCTCGCAATTGCTAACTGTGCTAGCTTGCTGCTTGCCACAACTCTCCTCATTGGTAAAAGGAATTGGCGAATATTTTCTGGAGGATAGGTCGTAAATATGGTGCGGACGATTTAAGGCCTTAGAAATGAATGAACATGAGTAGTCAGGCGAGGCGAATAGTCGTCGCCGGATGGTGAATGAAACGCTTGCCGCAATTGTACGTTGTCGAAAGACATTTGGGATGAATCGCTATTGGCAAAACAACCTTTTCTACCAACTGGATATCTGAAAAATTGATCGTTGGAAAGGTTGAGCATGATGCCGAATCGTAAGATCGTTGGCGTGGTTCGATCTCATTGAGAGTTGAGAACCAGGCCGAGAATGGATCGAAGAGACTTGCTAAGCAAGCGTCTAGGTCGTTGAATCGAGAGATGCGGTCGAAATAGGAAAACCGAGAGTTGAGTGGTGAGGTTAGGATGGTTGGTTGTTGCCGGGATGTGTTAAGAATGGATGTTCATCACCAGTCAGTTGACGATGTTCTGTAGTTACGTTTGCCGTTCGAGGTGGATGAGATGGAAAATCGGGAGTCGAGTAAGTCAGATGTTAGGGAACCAGGCGAGGGTAGGTTGAGAACAGTAGCAAACCACGCAGGAGAGAACTGAGAGTCGGGATGAGCACGGCGAATGGTCGAACATGAGGCAGATAAATCAAGTCAGAGTGGTGCATAGGCCATTGAAGCGAAACGCTGATTTTTAGCTTGTAGAAGGTCAAACGAGTTCAGTAGCGGAGTCACCATTTTGCTGTGGGCTCCTGTTCGGTTTTAGGGAACCACACCAAAACCGGCGATATCCACTGGCAAGGCCCGACCGAACGAAGAGTGAAAAATGTGGAGGGCGGCAGCAATGGTGTACGTACAGGAAAACAGGTGCGTTTACATAGCTTTGCTAAGCATCGATTCCTGAACGAACGGAATTACATGAAGTGCATTCACGAAAATCGATTGAATCGTGATCGCTCACGACTGCTAACTGTGCTCGCCACTAGCGGGTAAGTGTTTTAGTTCTTTCCAGATGTATTTCTAGAAAGTATCGCTTCCTATTCACTCATGCTTCGCAACATCTGTGACCATTTGAATTTGTCACTTGACTAAACTGGATGGTGTCTTTGGAAGTTGTCGTCTGGATCATTCCCGAGATCGCCTATTTTAGCCTAATGTTTTGAGCATCCTGATTGGGGGTCGATCGACAGGGCTGCTACCTCTCTCTCAATTTCCTTGACTAATGGATAGACAGTGCAATCACCTTTGTAAGGACATGACTGGCCGTTTTACGCT
Source organism: Mesocestoides corti (assembly GCA_900604375.1). Lineage (NCBI taxonomy): Eukaryota > Metazoa > Platyhelminthes > Cestoda > Cyclophyllidea > Mesocestoididae > Mesocestoides > Mesocestoides corti. The sequence continues at coordinate 105,221 of UXSR01000052.1, forward strand.
AATGCTTACGACTGATGATTACCCATTTTGGATTGATCGCTGCACTGTTGCCTCGTAGTTTTTCGTTAATAATGCAAATATGCCGTGTTCGAGGTTTTAATCTAATTACAAAGTTTCTTCCTTTGCTAATAGATTCATTACACGGATTAATATGGATGGAGTTGACAGTAACGGCCTGGTATTTATGTCTACATAGTCAGACCCGTTTATTAAGATGTATACATTCTAACGGGTTGATAATCATTTACAATTAAGCTCACGACAGATCTCGAATTAGTGGCTGCAGATGTTTGCAAATTAGCAATAGCTTGTGTTAAGAACTTATATGTAAGTTTTAGTGGCCGATTCTTTTAATTTCCACCGTCCTTTGGTACAATCAGAAGTTTAATGAATGTGAAGCCGAATCCAAGGAGTAAGTTACCGTGTTCATAGAAAACTGGTGTTGGGGTGATAAATGCTAGAATATGATGATACAGTTATTCCGCCTGATGAAATTAGTTTCACTTTTGCTTGACAGTGCCCATTTTCTAAATTTGTAGTAATGTCAGTGTAATCCCGCGTAATTCATACTGAATAGACACCTCCGGCTTCTAAGGTGGGCAAAGTCCATTAAAGAACTGGACTATTCAAAACATTCTTGTGTCGACAGTTTAAAAGTATTTGTTGATATGCAGAACCCTGAGTTTATTTTGCCCTTACTTTCTTTTGTGGTTGCTCTATGCTTTTTGTGCGATGTCTGTCCACTTATCATTTGTGATTTGGTTGTTCATCATTTTCCGCTTTTTTCATTTCAGTATTAAATTGGTGTCTTTTCGGGTGTAAGGGATTCCAAATAGGCTAAATTGGCCTGATGTGAAGATTTCGTGTTTGACAGCCAAAGTCATTTGATTTTGAAGGTTTTAAATATGTGCCTTAAAAAGGATATGCACTGCGCCCTTATGGTTCGTAAGGTCAATTTAAAACTGAAACAGTGAGAAGCGGGTACTTTTTTTAAGTAAATTAATATTTGTGTTTGCTGCAAAACACGTCCTTGAGGTTCCGTTCTTTTGCCGACAGAACTTTTCAAAGGGATTAAACACATAGTTTTTTTGCTTAATACACTTCTTTTCTGTCATTCAAGGCGCTTGCGCCGTCGAGTTTATTGTATTGCAGGTTTTGCTTGCAAGGTTATTCGTCTTCGCCTTCACGGAATCAAACTTGCCTAGTGTGGTTTTCCATTTAACCTACTTTTAAGTACCCTTGCCCTTTAGGTTGACAATGTCAAGGTGCCATCTATTCGAAACTGGCGCCGGGGCATGTTGATTCGCAACGTTCTCTTTCATCTACGAACTACGATGGCTCAGAAAGAAAACGCCAAACCGTCCCAGCCGCCAGATGCCTCGTGCAACTAGGTTTGCCTTCCTTCGTCTTTTAGCCGCTTTGACCTAAGGCATAATTGTGTTCCCCATTCCTTCTGAGCCCTCCTGCCTGTCTCTGCCAATGTTATTGTGACTAGGCGCATTGCTACAACGCTTCTAACTTCCTACCAGCACTTCGGTAACTCCTGTCGCTCATCATTCCCTTCGTTTTCACACTGGAATACATTCGGTATTGGATATGTGCGCTCATTATTGACTGGGGGCTCCGAAAAAATCCAGTGTCTCCCTAAACTAGGGTTAATTTCAATCAGATTGGAAGGACAGATTTAGTCATAAACTTAAGCCATATTATTGGGACATCCTCCATGGCTTAAAATTCTTGCGTAAAAGGTTAACTTAGTGTATTAAATCGATTAACTTAGTTTATTAAATCGATTATTTCCGAGTCAACTCCCTGGGTTCAAAAACTAGTAAAATCAACTGCTTGTTGGTTAAAAGGCACATTTCGAGATGCACAACATATTTACCTCGTTCACCTAATTACTTGTTTGTTGAATGCTGCGAACATATAAAAAACTCCGAATGGATTTTGGTGCCATCAATGTAAACTAATCAGGAACTTTCCGTAATTCTAGGAGATGCATTCACGCAATTTTGTGACCCGTTTCGAGGCACGTAAAATTGATGGGACGGACTCTTCATGCGCTTGCGTGTCCGGCGAATACTTAAAAAGATGTTGCTTTTCTTGCAAATTTACTCGTTTTATAAACTTCGATGAGTCATTAGTGACCGATGGAATGTTCCCGCTGAAGTATTTGGAGGAAGCGATCTTTTAGGCGACGCATGCAGTACTTTCGAATCACGCGAAAAAAAAATCCTAGAATTATTTCTGTCAGGATACAAAGGTTGCAAATGATTTTAAAACAGCATTGTTGCTACAGTTTTACTGTGTACGAAAATAAGCTTAGCAATTTTTTCACTGAGATAAATTAACCAGAACCACGTTAGACAACATAAAGTTGGATCCAGTCATTACAATTTCCGTATTACTTCGCCATGCACTCTCGATGGCATTTCGACTAGTTGTTTTATGCACCCACAAATAACCTTGTGTTTGTTTTACACAATAATTTTAAA